>JARUPW010000022.1:2977958-3055231 GCA_029817735.1 Melastoma sanguineum | reverse complement strand
CCCCCCCCCCCCCAAAAAAAAAAAAATCTCAACCTCCCATTCATCAGAACTATCGTATGAGTCTACTAGCCAATGACATTAGTTGGACCAAAACTATCACATTACATTACCCACTACTTTGTTGTATATTTTGGCCAGGGATCAAACAGCAATCACTCAATGATCCAAAAACACCCACTAATGATGGGTCCACCCTCTAAAAACTACACCATTAGTGTTGGAGGACATACTAATTCCCCCCCCCCTCCCCTAATGATATTATCTAAACCAAGACACGATGTTATGCTGCCTACAGAGAAAAAGGAAAGCCTATGGCGTAAAAAACTTGTTATGATTTTAATATAAGAAAGAAGTGAGAAGGAGAAGGAGAAGGAGAAGAAGAAAAAGGGGGAAGTTTTCCACTAGGGGAATAAAATATGTTCCCCACAATAGCTTTGTCTCAACCGTTCCTTTGTTCTCACCTCACCTCACCTCCTCTTATCTCTTTGTCACCCCTTTTTGTTTAAATACAATTTCTTGCAAAAACCAACTGAAGAACAACACTTCAATTTTAATATTCTCTTTCAAGTGCACTAAACACAAGCAAACACTGCCTTATGACTGCAATGATGATCCCAAAACAAGGGGATGGGAGGGAGTCATCTGATGGGTGTTGTGTTGTGTCCCTCTTTTGTTTGGCCAACAGGCGACACACGAAAGGATGGGCCTCAAAGCGGTTCAATCAAACTCAAACAGAACAACCTTCTCCTTTTGCATCCACTGATGACTGATGATGATGGAATCTGAATGAATTCATCCGGCATCACATGACCCCCAACTGATGCATTTCTTTCTTTTAAACCTTCCCCTTTTTTACTATCCATCTTGTCTAAACTTTTTTTCTGCGTCCCCAGAATCATATGTCCCAGTTGTCCATCCATCCACCATGTATATTCCCCATCTCCTCCTACATCCTCGACCATTTTGAAAACAAAAAAAAATGGTTATTTGTCTAACAACAGTCATGAAAATTCTCTTTGGATCCTGACCTTGAAAGGCGAGCCGACAACCCCCATATTATTGTCCAAATGCCACGTGATGCCTCATATGTCCACCGGGGTTGTCGAAATCTCCTTGCACTATGCATCCACTCCATTCCCCCCCTTGTAATGACCAACATCATGTTACAAGCGTTTATACCCATTTAAGGAAAGTCTTCCCCCCCTCCCCCAAATTGATGGGGTCATTCCTTTTGTTGGCCTAAAGATTATGTGTGTGTGTGGGAGTGAGTGGGGTTTAGGCAACAGCTAAGCCTCAATTAGAGAAATCATAATGTCGGGGTTGATCTCGCATGAATTGCGGCAATTTGCCACCAGAAATGTCAAATCCAAGAGAGGAACTGCCTCAAGTGCTGCAATGCTGGGATCACTGTTGATGAGGAGCGATTCGATCTCAAGAGGTGGATAAAGGGAAACACACACACACACACACACGATCGATGTTAACGCATCCCCTTGATTATGATTGCTCCTAAAGTTTTTAGGATACTCCCCGGCCCTTTGTGTTTTTACAATTCTAAGGGATGTAAAAAACGAAAATTCATTTGCGCTTTTGGAAGCTCACCCTGTTCACTCACTCTGTGCACGATTAATCCACCAGGGGCTGCACGTATTACGTGAAATTTGGTTCCCGGTTGATATCATATATTCGTGATGGTGAGCTTTGAGGACAACATTGTCAGTCCTCATCTCGGGGACTCCATCGGTTGGATATCGGCTCGCGTGAGAAAGGAAAGCTTGTCGTCGGGCTTGGAGAATTACTCCTTGGTTACGTACCATTCATTCATTCATTCCCAGAGAGCAGAGAATGCACCTGCCCAGTAATCCCACCACCACCTCAGAACCACGTCCAGCTCTGACCCTTGAGGAGACGACCTCTGAAAAGAGCGGGATAGAAATAAGGCCTAATTAGCAATTATATTCCGTACTATACCCCATTTTTCCGACATATCCCGTTGTTTGAAACGTAACGTAAAGTAACCCCAACTTAAGACGTTATCCTCCGTTAGGTCCCATCTTGACGGAATCCGACGTATCGCACACGTGGCTATGACGACGTTAAAAATCACCATCAGCCGAACGAGAGGATAGATAGGAAAAAATAGAAAACGTACAGGATAAAATTGTTAATTAAGCCAAAAATATAAAAGATCCACAGAGTCCAAAATTAGCTCGAGCCCCTAAATCTTTTGCAGAAAGAATGAAATAAACCATCGGCTGTCAATTTCGTATTCTTTCCCACTCTTAGAGGTTCCTCAGGATCACATCTGAGGGGATGCCATCGGGAATATATATACGACAATAGTTTTCATGGGCAGTACCATTGAAATTGATCTTCTTAGCAAGGGAGCTGAAGAAATCCTTCATAAGGACACATTCGAAAGTAGGGCCGTTAGCCACGACCACCCTGTCTCGATGGACAATAATCACTTTTTCCTTCTTGAGGAGAAAGTAGTGCTCACTGCTCCCCAGTAGGTCCCAATGAATTGAGGGGTGGTTCACAGACGAGTCCTTTGGCAGAAAGCATTATTGCCACGGGGTAACCACTAGCGTCAACCAATTCCATGAATGCCTCGCAGGCCTTAGCAACACGGAGCATGGGTGTGGGGTAGGGTGAGAAAGGGAAAGGTGGAGAAATTAGGTTTTTGGATCGGATTGTGGAGAAATTAGGTTTTTCGGTGATCGGATTTGGCCAGCGGTTATATTTTAACGGCGTCAGAGTCACGTGTGCGACACGTCGGGACTCCGTCAAGATGGGACCTAACGGAGGATAACGTCGAAGTAATGTCTTAAGTTTGGGTTACTGTACGATACGTTTCAAACGACCGGATAGATTGGAAAAATAGGGTATAGTACAGGATATATTTGCTAATGTGGCCGTTATATTTTAATGGCATTAGAGTCACGTGTGCGACACGTCGGACTCCGTCAAGATGGGACCTAACGGAGGATAACGTCTTAAGTTGGGGTTACTGTACGATACGTTTCAAACGACGGGATAGATCAGAAAAATAGGGTATAGTATAGGATATATTTGCTAATTTGGCCTAGAAATAATGGTACAGTAGAAAAAGCTTCAACCTCTGTCACCGACCTGTAAGGATGCAAACAACACCGATGGCATTAACTTCACCACGCATGAGGCACACCCTTTAATGAATTATTTGTCCCCCCTCTATAAAGTTGCAGATGGGAAGTTGTATGCAAATATCTCTCCAGAAGTAATGAAGAAAAGAACAAATACGTCGATCCTGCAAAACCGAATATTCCAACAAGAAATCTCAAAGGGAAATAGTTATTGAAATATTAGAGTTCTGGTGATCCACTATATTTTTCAGACACTTGTTTAATGTGTATATTTAGGCTAGCGATAGTTTCAAACAACTTTTGTAGAAAAGAGACATGACTTTTTGGTTATTAGAAACTGCTAACTAACCGTTATACACGAGGAACTGCGACTCTTCGTCACCAACAAATGTAACCTTTCACTATCCGAGACAACTCTTCATGAAATGATGTGCCACAAATGCACCTTCAAAGCAAACGCTACGATGACCGGGTTTGTTTATTGTTTCACTTTTCAAGAGACGCAACCCTTTACGGAAAACATTTTCGTCACTCATATTTTCCTCCTCAAAACGTCGACAGATTTATCCGTCTGATTCGACGGACGCGTCCGTCGCCTGTTAGATAATTCGGATACATCCGTCGTATTATACGGATGAGTTCATCCCCCTTGTCAGGTATTACACGGAGGCATCCGTCGGATAATACAGATGCATCCGTTGCCCTTCCGTTCAACAATTGGGATCAATGTCGAATGTACAATGAAATCCCCCTGGGGGGGATTTTACATCTCATCTCGTGTTTTGTTTTATTTTGTTTTAAAGAGTTAGGTAGTGCGTTGAGTCTTAGTCAATCAAGAAATGCAAATATGTGCCGGGGGGTGCCTCCACGTGCCGAGCACACACGCCACCCGGGCGGACCCATTAATAGGGGGAAAAGGTTGTCAAGATTTATTTGGCAGTGATCCACTTGGTTTACTTATTTATTAGCTGTCCTTCTTGTTTCTGTAATAATCCATAAAGTCAAAAGCATAAACAAGTCAGTCCGGATACCCGATTTATACATACATATATACATATATATATATAATGGGATTGGAACTAAATTAGTTGGGACGACGACTGACGACGACCTCCACCTCCTTCTCAACTAAAATGAAGATAATTCAGACAGGCAAATGTAAGAAAGAAACAATCAAATCACAGAATTAATTATTAGCTTAGCGGATTCCTCTCTAACCCCACAAGTATCTGCATGAAATACGAACGCATTGTCTTCTCCCCTCCTTATTTAAATTAAAATTAATACGAAGAGGAGAGGCCGGGACGACGGATGGGCCCTATCCCCTTTTTTAACTCTCGTATCCGAAATATTATAAAATTTATTAGGCGACTGAATCTATGTAAGGATAAAAACACCAAGCACACACCCCTAAGTAACACTTCCGCCCAGTCACCGGCTACTCCCGGTCATAGCTGCAAAAGTTGATGAGCTATTTTGCTTGTTTTGGGGGTGATTAGGAGGACATTCTTTTCTTTTTCTTTTTTTTTTTGGACGGGATATTGAAATATTATCTTACCTTATTTCTTTCCTCATTTTTTAGTTCAGATAAATAATTCGGACATAAGGAAAGGACTTTGGGAAAAACGACCAGAAATTGCCCCCTTTCTAATTAATTCCGGCAGCCTCACATTTCTATCTATATTAACCGACACGCACACAAACGAAGCGCACAGAAATTCCCTCTTTCCCCAAGCCACCCAAGCAAGGAAGGAAGGCCTACGACGTTCATCATGCCTGAGGCCCCCAAGAAGCTGTTCGATCTCTCCGAGATGAATCGGAGTTCCCTCCAGTTCATCGAGGACGTCACCTCTCGTGCCGACCAAGTCCAGGGCCACGTCCTGTCCGAGATCCTCTCCCATAATGCAGGCGTCGAGTACCTACGTCAACTTGGCCTTGAGGGAGGCATCGACCGTGACACCTTCAAGGAGGTCGTCCCTGTCATCACTTACGACGACCTTCAGCCTTATGTCATCCGCATCGCCAATGGCGACACCTCCCCCATCCTCTGCTCCCGCCCCATCTCCGAGTTCCTCACCAGGTTTCTCTTTGTGTTTTTTTTTTTTAAGTTTCATTTCGTTTACGTGCCCCTTTGGAGTTTCTTTTTTTCTTTTTCGGCTGAAGTCGGAAACTGATCGGTTGCAGCTCGGGGACTTCGGCTGGGGAGCGCAAGCTGATGCCGACGATTGAGGAGGAGCTCGACAGGAGGTCCCTGCTGTACAGCCTGCTGATGCCAGTGATGAGCCAGTATGTCCCTAACCTCGAGAAGGGGAAGGGAATGTACTTCCTCTTCATCAAGTCGGAGTCGAAGACACCCGGTGGCCTCCCCGCTCGCCCTGTGCTTACTTCTTACTACAAGAGCTCCCACTTCAAGCAGCGGCCTTACGACCCTTACACCAACTATACCTCCCCGAACGAGGCCATCCTCTGCCCCGACTCTTACCAGAGCATGTACTCCCAAATGCTCTGTGGCCTCTGCCAGAACAGGGAGGTCCTTCGAGTTGGGGCCGTCTTTGCTTCCGGATTCATCTGCGCGATCAAGTTCCTCGAGAACCACTGGGCCCTCCTCTGCAACGACATCAGGAGTGGAACCCTCAACACGGAGATAACCGACCCCGCGGTTCGGGAGGCCGTCACGAAGATCCTGAGGCCTGACCCGAAGCTGGCAGACTTCATCGCAGCCGAGTGCGGGAAGGATTCTTGGCGCGGGATCATCACCAGGCTGTGGCCAAACACCAAGTACGTGGACGTCATCGTCACAGGAACCATGTCGCAGTACATCCCAACGCTCGACTTCTACAGTAACGGGCTGCCGCTCGTCTGCACGATGTACGCGTCATCAGAGTGCTACTTCGGAGTCAACCTCAATCCACTCTGCGATCCGAGTGAGGTCTCTTACACGCTCATCCCCACCATGGCCTACTTCGAGTTCCTGCCCGTCTGCAGGAGTGGTAACGGAATGACCATCACGGCGAAGGAACAGGAGGAATTGGTGGACCTCATCGACGTCAAACTCGGAGAAGAATACGAGCTTGTGGTCACAACTTACACAGGTAAAAACGACCACCCGTTTTCTGGGAATAATCATCAGCCGATCAATCAAATGGGCCCTTTGGTGCCGCTGGTGGCACTACAATCCTTTTTGGTCTGTTCTTGATGTGGTGGAGTTCCCTCTGATTTGTAGGTCTGTATAGGTACAAAGTCGGGGACATCCTGAGGGTCGCGGGATTCAAGAACAAGGCGCCCCAGTTCAACTTCATCTGCCGCAAGAACGTTGCGCTTAGCATCGACTCCGACAAGACCGACGAGGTGGACCTCCAGAATGCGGTCAAGAACGCTGCGAGCCACCTCGTCCCCTTCAACTCGATCGTGGCGGAGTACACCAGCTATGCCGACACCACGAGGATCCCGGGCCACTACGTCCTGTTCTGGGAGCTGACCTTGAACGGGTCGATGCCCATCCCCCCCTCAGTATTCGAGGACTGCTGCCTAACCGTTGAGGAGTCCCTGAACAGCGTGTACCGGCAGGGGAGGGTGTCGGATAACTCAATAGGGCCACTGGAGATAAGGATAGTGGAGAAGGGGACGTTCGACAAGCTCATGGACTGCGCCATCAGCTTGGGCGCATCCATCAACCAGTACAAGACCCCGCGGTGTATCAAGTTTGCACCGCTGCTGGACCTCCTGAACTCGAGGGTGGCCTCCAAGTACTTCAGCCCGAAATGTCCGAAATGGGTCCCGGGTCACAAGCAGTGGATCAACAACAAGAAGACGGAATGAACCCAATGAATCGAACAGAGAGAGGGGGAAGAAGGGCACCTTTTGTTATCCTTTTTCTTTTTAGTTCCAACTCTGATGGGGGAATAGATTGAGATCAAGTACATTTTGGTTGGTTCCTGATAATGATGATGGTGTTTAGGTTTTCCTTGGAAATGTCTGTCCTCTCTCTCTTTTTTCATGTCTCCTGCTGACGTTTTGCTTTGCCTGCCGGCTCTGGCCTTCCTGGTCTCCATTTTGGTTTTTAAGTTTGATTCCAAATGCAGCATCTCGCGCCAGTTAGTCTGAACTGGCAACAATCCATTATTTTACTACCATTCAAGAAAAAGTGCATTGCTGACGAGACCGATATCAACTATAAACTTTATTATTTGACCTAAAAGTTAAGAAATTAAACGATGCTCGATTTATGTTATATAGTTTAACACTTATAATAAGGGAGGCCGGTTCTCGCACACCCAGATGGCCGGCCTAACTCCCCAGTCTGCATTGTCAAAAAGAAAAGGAGAGGAGAGAAAGAATGGATAACGATGACGTTATTTGTTGTTGTTGTTGTTTGTGGGGGTGTCATGTGTCGGGCGTGTGCATTGAATCTGCTAATAACGCCCCTTTCTTCTTCTTCTGAGCAATCTCGGAGGCGCCCTCACAACCACAAAAACACATTTCATTCCCTTGTTGAACATAGCAAAAGGAAAACACAGCGCATACAACATATTCCATATGGCGGCGGCCCCTCCTTCGGCCAGAAGCACTCTCTCCCCACCCACAAAACGAATCATCGAAAGAGAAAACCGACTTTTGTGATCATAATTCAGTGTATCTATCTATCTGCTCACCATTCACATTACCAAACTAAGGAGTTTGCCACTATTCTTATCACGTCCCCAATGATATAGTCAAATCTTTTGTTGTTAGGCCCCAAAGTGGTGTGGCGGGGGATACACGTGAAGTTGTCAAAACCTTCCCGGTTTGACAGATGCCGCCCCCCCCCCCCCCCCCCCCCCCCCAATTAAGGTGCAATGTTGGACTACGAGGGCAGGCACCAACAGCTTCCAAGGGATGGGCCTATCCCCTGCACGTAGATGTTCGATTACATTTGAAATTGGGCCTTCTCTCGGCCCAATGTAAACGGGCAACCTCCCGGTTTCAATCTCCCTCCCATCCCAGGTAGAATGGGGGTGGGAACATGAACATGAACATGAACATGATTGAGTGAGTGAGAGAGGCCTTTTCTGCTCATGCAACCAGACAAGTGCCAGACGCAGAATCCCCATGAACCCAACTGCATGCAACCCAGGCCTTATACCAATTACATCATAGTCAGATACATGGGGTGGGTGGGGGGTTTCAGATTTGGACTAACCCCACAAGCGCCAAAATAACTTTTAAAAAAAAAGGAAAAATATTCATCCTGTCAAGGTCAGACGACATCAGATGGGAAGAAGGGGGGAGGCGCATGATCAACACTTGGGTGGGGGGTTGGTGGGACGACAGATTACTCTCCAGGCGAATACGAGTGGGGAATGTAAAGAGCTTTGGTGGATTGGATAGGATCCTCCGGTCCAGTAAAAACCTTTCGGTTACAGTTTGCCCGCAGGTCACGACACGCTCGAACACTTGCAATTTAATCCCACGGAAAGCCATGTTTTCTGGAGGAGCGATGTGGTTTGACCAGAGTTAGTGGCGGTGATTATGGGGGGGCATCATTCAGACGTGATCTTAAGCTTAACTATTATCATCATTGATAACCTAACTGCTGCTGTTCCTTCTTGATAAGTGCTAACAAGGCACGGGCATCATCGAGAGGACGAGGCGAGACATCCTTGTCCTGTTGTTCATCAACCCCAATTATTGTTCACGGACAATGATCTTTTTTAGGTGATCCCGACACAAACGATAAGGGGAAGGGGAGTTCGGTCTTGGTGACATCATCCGTCGAGAAGGGCAAGAGAGTAACTTCACACGAGCCCCCTCCTCCCTCCCTCTTCTTCCCTACCTCCTCGTCCAACCAAACCCCCATCCATTCCCCGTTCTTTCTTTCTTTTTTGTTCCCACCGCGACCATTCACTTTCTAGCCAATCTTTTTTTTTCCCCCTCTTTCCTTTTGCCCTTTTTTTCCATCACTCCTCGCCTCGAAACGATGTGTTTCACGCTCCCGGGTCACGTGACAGTCACGCTCCTCTTCCTATTACTAGCTCCTCCTCCTCCGGCCCCGGCATCGGCCTCCGTCCACGACCTCCTCCGGTCTCAGGGCCTACCCCCTGGACTACTCCCCAAGGACGTCAAGTCCTACACCCTCCACTCCGACGGCAGGCTCGAGGTCTTCCTCGACGCCCCCTGCCTCACCAAGTTCGAGAACCTCGTCTACTTCGAGAGTGTGGTCAAGGCCAACCTTACTTACGCCAGCCTCACCGGCGTGGTGGGACTCTCCCAGGAGGAGCTCTTCCTCTGGTTGCCCGTCAAGGATATCATAGTCAGCGACCCCGGATCGGGCCTTATCCTGTTCGACATAGGGGTCGCCCACAAGCAGCTCTCCTTGTCGCTGTTCGAGGATCCCCCACGCTGCAGGCCGCCGCAACAGGGTGCGAAAAAAGTATAGTAGTAGTAGTAGTAGTAGTAGTAGGGAGGGAGGAGAGTCCATGGTGAGTTATGCAAGCTAATGCTATTTCACTTTCTTGTTTAATGCAGGTGTACTGGAAAATCATGGGAGGACAGAGAAGGTGAAGGTGAAGGTGGCGATAGTCGAGGCCATGAGATGAGATGAGATCACGGGGGATGATGGGATGAGTTGGGAGAGTGGGGGTGTTTCTTTTTGTCTTGTTTCTTGTTGATGTAATAAGAAAGCAAGAATCTTTCTTTCCCCTTTTTCTTCCCTTCTCTCTCTGTATTTCTTTTTTTTTTTTTACTTTCTCCTTTTGGGTTTTGTTTGTGATTTACAGCTGAGAGTGGGACTTAGGTTTTAGGGGGTCATTTTGTTAGCGAGTGAAGTGAAGTGAAGCGAATGTTTGTGTATATATATATATATATAGAGAGAGAGAGAGAGAGAGAGAGAGGGAGGGAGGGAGTTTGGTCGATGTGCAAATTTGGGAGTTCCTCTCATCTTTCTCTATTTGTGGGTCTTTGCTCATAATCAAAATTTTGGAGAAACGAAAAGAGAGAGAGAGAGGCCTAAAGAGCGAGAGAATATAACAATGCCAGCCCCAAAACGATGTTATTGGGATGGAGGATGAAGAAAAAGGCAATTGTTTGTATTTATTTCTCTTACCACTTTCAAACAAAAGGACGGAAGAAATTGTCCTCTCCTCTCCACTCCCCATTGCTGCTGTTCGTAATTAGTATTAGTATATTTGCTTAGGGAGGGATATATGCATGCACCCAATGGGTGTTGGGGGTGGAGGGGACACGAGTTGGGGGTGGGGCCTTTCAGTCATGCCATCTGCCAAATAAAGGGAACCTTCATCATAATTCTTACATGGGGTTGTTTTGAGTTTGTTATATTTGATTAATGGCTTACGTGGGACCCACTTGCATTCTTGGAGCTTCAGCAATTTGGTGCCATTTTTGATTGACCAAGTCCCCTCCCCCCCTTGACCACCACCCAAATCAACAACATGGGACCATATACCACGTTGCTGGGCCCTTTTTTTCTTACATGTTATTCCACTTATAAAGAATTCCCACGATCCCGCTATTATTGACAAGACATCATGACGTACCCCAAATCCCCCCTCCTTTTTTTGGGTGGGGGGCGGGGGGGTATTTATTTCTTTCAACCTTTGTTACTAGGAAATAGGAATGTCCAATGAACGTAGGCTGGCTTGCATCCCTTCATTCTGCTGTCGCGTATCTGTACATGGGCCGAAAATTTTGGGCTCTGTGAGGATTGTAGGCCCGTTTCAGGCCCATTTAGGCATAGGAAACATATTTAATTGGGCCCAGCCGAACTCATTGCCATTCCCCCCTCCCTCCGCGGCACATCCCTCCACCCCCGCCATGGGAGGAGGCACCGCCCTCCGTTCCGCCGCGAAGGTCGCCGGCGTCGGCTCCGTCAGCGCTGGCCTCCGAGGCATGCCGGAATCGGCTGCCATTGGAAAGTACATCGCACGCAACGCCGGCGGGTCTCCCCCCGCGGCTCTTTCTGCCCAGGGGGTCTGCGAGGAAGTGGTGTCCCCGGCTTCCTCGCGAAGGACTCAGTGGAGCATCGATGATTGGGAGGAGGTGGCCTCGGTTGGGGAGGATGGTTCCCTCGAGGCGACGCCCAGGGTTGTTTTCGCGGGCACCCCCACCTTCGATGAGGCGAAGGCTGCGACCAATGAATTGAAGGACGCCATCGATGTGTACGGTTTCTTGATGCGGACGATCTCTATCCCGCTTGCCTAGGGACTGTAAAATCTTCCGTTGTGTCACCTGATATCTCTCTCTTCTTTCGTTTTTGTTTATCGTTTGAGATCATTCTGGAGAGCCTGGATGATTTTTGGATGTGGATCCTATCGTGACCATAGTCTTTTTGGACGTGAATCCTATCGTGACCATAGTCTTTTAACTTTACGACAATCCCATTTACAGGTCCAAACTTTTTATTGTTGGAATTTCATAAAGTGAATGTTTCCTAGTTGCATTGACAGGGTGTATTTGTCAAAGTCGAAGGATGAAATTCCGGATGGTGTTTCACCTCTCCCCGATGGAACTGTTTCTACTTCTTCTGCACCCAATCATGCCATCCAGGCTTTTAAGTTGCTGTCCCAAAGTCCTGCTGCGCAGGTATGTTTATGTTAATCTTGTCAACATAGCAATGCCTTGCGGTGCAGTTTCCTTTTCGGTGAACAATTACCCATCTAGGTAGCTCTAGCTCATGGGGTGCTTCTTGTTAACGGAAGATGAGTATTACATTTAGTTGATTTGACCAGGATGTTGTAGCTTCCGTTGCAAGCGATCCTAAAGTTTGGAATGCTTTCCTACAAAACGAGGCGCTCAAGGACTTCATGCGAGCTCGAAATTCTGGTAAAGGGTCTCTAAGAGATCTTGAATGTTTCTTTGCTTCTCCAGTATTATTGACGTGTATGCTGTTTTACTTCTGCACAAGGTATTCGATTCCCCCTGATGGAGCCAAAGCCAGAGGAGTCCGTTGATGAAGCTTCCTCTGAAGGCTGGAGATCCCCTGGGAAGTTGGAGGAGCTATCCAATTATAGCGAATGCAGTTCCAATAATTATGAGAACGGTTTCGTTACAGTGCTGCAAAACGTCAAGCTTACTGTTGTTGAGATGGTGAGTGGTATTTCGGGCTTCCTCCATAACATCTTCAACCCTCCAGCCACGGAAAAGTTACCTGCTAGTGATTGTGATAACGGATCGAGAATCGAAGAGAGGACCATGGGGGCCTCTTTCATGGGTCTTGCTGTGCTTGTTATCATGGTTGTCCTTCTCAAGCGAGTCTAGCTCTGTTTTTGACCAACAGAGGGCCGTAATTCGTCGAACCTAGTACTACATGTGGCAACATATGCGAGCGAATTTGAATGCCAGTATATGTAACGGAACCTGCTAAGTCAGGATATGTACAGGTGTTTCATGGATATGTGCATGATGAAACCTGCAAAGTGGGGATATATATACAGATGTTTCTCATAGTGATGAACCAGGGGATGGAAATTTGACACTCTTGGACTCATAATTCGTTGTTTCCTTGCAATGTGCAATGGCAGCGTGTTATTTAGTGTAAGAACCGGTGTAAAAAGATCAACTTTTATGAACCACCAAAATTGAAGACACGGAAGCGTTTTACTCCTATCACTTGCTTACTTTGTCAATTGTACACCTCATTTGTCTCCTTAATTCTCACTACTAATGTACAAGATGTCCTCCTAGGAAAGATGCATCTTGCCATTGTCTCTCCTACGGTTTCCTTGTGTCCGATCCGGTTGGCCACGCTGAACCGCCGGTCAAAAACCATTAAAGAACAGCAAACACAAGAACACGAAAATTTTCCTTGATAGAGAAAGACCTCACCTTCCTCAACACGAAGGACAAATACAGGTAGGCTACTTCCCACTCTTCCTGTGAAAGCGTGACTGAATGGCATTTTTCCAAATAATTTACACTAAGTTACTGCATAAATAAAGGATTTGTACAGCTGTAGAATTGGGCATGAACTCATCGATTATCAGAAAAGCAAAAAAAACGAAAGCTTACTTTGGTCTTGGTCACAGTCACCGAGTGCTCCCAGTCTGCGCATGAGTTCCACGTAATCCGGCTTCTTTAGATATTCGTGCACAAACTCATGGGAGTTCTTGACAAAGACTAGATCCAAATCATACTGCCATTTATTTCGATAGAAAACAGCTAACTCGTACCCCAATTCCGCAACTGCTTCCAAAATTGTAAATGTTGACCAGGAAGAACAAGTGCTTGAAATCCAAACACTTACCCCTTCAGCCAAAGGTTTGAAGACATGGAAGGGAACAATCCACTCAGGGCAATCAACAGCATCCTTCAAAATAAAGATAAATCATTCATCCAACAATACATTTTTTTTGTTGCCCGCCCGATTTCCAGAATTTCGCTCCGACTAATCCGGACATCCAACAATACTTCATTCCATGTAAAAATTTGTCATTTGCAAGCTACAGAACTGAAAACGAGCTCACCAAGGACGAGCAAAGCAGAGTAGATATATACCTCGAGGTGGAACTTGCTTTATAACAAATGGGCTGGACGATCTAAATCTCTGCAACGAAGAACGAGAAATTCCCTATTATCACAGCCTAACACCCCGTTAATAAAACGGAACCAGATTAAAGCATACTTTTTTAGCAAATTCTTCATCGAACTGTATCCAGTAGACACCATTGCAAACTCAAGTCCTTCAGCTGCACATTACCAGATTAAAGCCCTTAATTGAGCACGTTCGGTAGTGAATGGAATCTAGATGCATGAGGAGGATGCACCCATTTCTGATAATGTTCTAAAAGATGCTTCTACGTTTGACGGACTCGGGGTAGTCGAGGGGAGTGTTTTAATTTTTATTTTCTTTATCTTTGCTCGGGACTAGCAAAATTTAGGTTTGGGGGTGTGATAACTCTATGAAAGTAGAGTTATTTAGGGCAGTTTCATACTTAGATTTTGTTATATTTATGAAATATTGCATTTATTGCATAATATTCCTGGTTATTTCACATTATTCCCGTGAAACAGATTACTGCCGAGTTTTCTGGTTTATTTCAGGATAAATATGAAGAAAAGAGGACTTCGGCATAATTATGAAGACTTTGTGCAGAGGGAAGATCTTTGGATGCTCTTGCAAGACCTAAAGCTACGATGGGGAGAAAAGAAAAGATTTTCTTTTCTTATTTTCAGAGATTCTCTAGGTTTAGGGGGGATATAAAAACATTTTATTTTTACCTAGGCGACTACAGAGAGCCGTCGACAGAGACTTTGGGAGTTTTTCTTTTTAGTTTTCCTTTATGTCGTTTTCATTGTTTACGATAGATCTGATGTTTTCGTTTACTTTAGTTATGAACTAATTTTCTTTGCCTAGGGTTAAGATGGATCTTGACGATTAGTCAAGAGTCTATCTCTTTTGATACACTTGAATGATTTAAGTTTGATTATTCCTATTCGTTCTTAATGCTTTCTTATTGCCTGATCACCAATAGGATTGAATAGTGAATTTAGGTGAACTCGGAAAGGGAATCCTAGATTAAGCACGGGAAGAGGAATAACCTAGGGTAAACTTGGTCGGAAGACGGGTTTATTAACGAACGGGATAGGAATATACCCAATCGTCCTAGGTAATCGAATTGGAATTGATTCGTAAGGGGCACTCGATAGTTAATCTAACTAGGAATAGAGTGATTGCTATTTACAGAGTTGTACGTTCTTATGACCTCGGAAGGGGCGTAGGAAGATAACCGAATTCCAGATTATCAACCAAATCATCTTAAGCGTATTGATTGAAATATGACTTGCGATTAATTGTTCAGTGAAATCGTCGCCCCAGGTGCTTTTCTCATTTGAATCTTAATTCAATTTACTTACTCGTTTTCTTTAGCTTTTCATTTAGTTTGATTAATTCTTAAATCGTTTAGTTGGATAATAGAGATTGGAGGTATTTTAATAATTGGGAGAAGTTTAGATCAGTCCTCGTGGGAACGATATCTTACTTACACTTTATTATTTGTACGATCGCGTGCACTTGTGTGGTGAATACGTTTTCGACGTGACATTCCTTATAATGTCTTGGTCAGGATACAAGAAGAAATCAAATGTGGAATCGCGCATGCATCACATTTTCCACCTCCAGCTGCAACAGCATCGGATGGAGGGAATGAGACAGGTTTGATGAGGCCCGACCGGCAGCGGCTGAGGAAGAAGAAGAAGCAACGTTATGTACGCCCGCCATTAAAGTAAAGAACGTGCGTGGCAAGTTTGTTAGCTTGTTAACACTCGCAATGAGACAGGCTTGATGAGCCCCGACCGGCAATGTTAGCTTGTTCACACTCGCAAGTTGACGAAACGTGCGTGGCAAGTCTGTCGCAAAGTAAAGAACGAGACATTCCCACCATTGAAGTTGTTCTACATGATAACCTCCCATTTCTATTAAGTGCAGTAGTTGGACCAAGTATTAAATTAGTAGGTCGTCTCGGAGGTAAAACTGAGCTCCATCGTTTGGTCGATCATTTTCAAAACTTATTTGAATGTAGATGCAATTATAAGCCTAAATTTCATAAAATATTCAATTTAACGTTAATTATTAATGTTATAATCTTTTAACTAATTTCTTGGTCAATGAAAAACACCGAGAAAAGCATTAGTGCATTATTTTCTTCAACCAGTAAAATAATGCTCGTCGAACACAGCTGACTTCTTCTAGAGGGGGGCATGCTTTGCTTCGACCGGGTATGAGACGGGCTTGATGATCCCGACCGACAATGGCAGATGCAGAAGAAGCAGCAATGTTAGGTCTGCCATTAAGCCCCGTCTCTTGTTCACACTTGCAAGTTGACAAAACGGATGGGGCAAGCTTTGCTTATCCATCCACCACTCAGTTACAAAGAAGCTTCGAGGAACTCCCCTCCGATCTAATGAAAAAGAAATTGTCCAGAGGTTGCCTTGGTCTGTGTTTTGAATTGTCGAATGTCAAACCTTATGCATGTCCTTTTTACCGTATGCAATTTACTTTCGTATTATTTCTTCGAGCATCTTACTTTCGACTTTTCTCCACAATTCGTAGGAAACCGATTACATGGAGCAAAGAATCATGTTTTTTTTCGACTTAAACAGCTTCACAGAAAGAAATCGGTGGCTGCTCCCTAATAATGGGGGGAATTGACTAAACCTAGTAGGAAGGTCAGCCAGCCACGAGACGTTGCAAGTAGGTTTTGATGACCTCTCCTTATAATGTCTTGGTCAGGATACAAGAAGAAATCAAATGTGAAATCGCGCATGCATCGCATTTTCCACCTCCAACTGCAATCGGGTCAGGAGGGAATGAGACAGGCTTGATGAGCCCGACCGGCAATGGCAGAGGTAGAAGAAAGCACTGTTAGGTACGCCCGCCATTAAATCCCCCGTCTCTTGCTCACACTCGCAAGTTGACAAAACGTATGTGGCAAGTTATCCCAAAGAAACGAACAAGACATTCCCACCATTGAAGTTCTAGATGATAGAAATGAGCGAACAAGTTGTGATGGAATTGGTGAGATATGAATCAACCACGCAGAGGGTCTAATTTAATCTTGTTTCAGTTGTCAGAAAAATAAAAGATTAAAAAAAAAAAAAGTTTCGCAATGTGAATAATTTTGATCAGCCTCGAAGTGGTTAGGGGACTTTTTTAACTAATAAATAAAAATATTCCGTCGCATAAGTTTCATGTATCGAGTTCCGTTATTCTTACACTAATACTTCCAATGATGAGATTAGTCATGCCGGTGAACCTCTCTCTTCGCTATTTCGGCTGCCCGACCAGGTTGCCCATTATTTAATGGTGTTACCTTCTCAAGGGGGAAGACCGACCAAAATTATTATAATGTCATTGACATTTTATAAACCTCTAGTTTTATATAAACAAAGCAAAAAAAGTAGACACTTCATACGCCTGTCTTTGGGATTATATAAACACTTCATATTTGCCCTCTTTGTCACTATCAAAGTTCTGTGCCAAATATTGACCACGCGAAACTGAAGTATAAGGCCCTCAAGTTTCCTATGGGGCCCTAGGCCTACTCGTTTCAACATGATACCCATCACTTTGTTGAAAATTTCCTTGACCCAAATTTGGATCAAAACATTCTACGCTTTCCTTCCAAAATTGACGCCCTTCTGGCCATAGTGGCCGGAGAGTATTCATCAATTTTTTTAGTCAAGTCATCGACTGTCTTTGCATATCCAATAAATTCTCCTAGATCCACATCTGCATTCTCAGAATCACATCAATACTGACGGTTCCTGGAGAATTCTGACGATCAGATCGTGAGAGAGGCGGATCTCGCAGATTTTCCTGGACATTTTGTTGCCCATTCTAGGGATCACCAAGAAGGTTGGTCTGATCACCCGTATTATTTGTTTCAGAATCATTACGATTTGTAGCCATTCTCGTTACACTCCAAGTACTTGGAATTCCACTTTTCACACGAAATTCATTTCCACCTCCACTATAGTCGCAAAAAAAGTGTTTGCGGACGAAACACGTGGCGATATAATAGGGACTAACACAAAGTTAAAAAAATATGGTCATCAAGACTTTTAGACAAGCAGTAATACAAAGCAAAAGAATAAGAACGCATGAACAAGAACACTTACTTCCATTTCTGGAGAACAAGTTACAGAAAGGCAACCAAGCAGTCATTCGGGGTCTTTGAATGATTATTGTGTGTTTATTACAGAAGACTGAACGCATATTATACTAACAGTTGATCGTATCCAGACAATAACCGCTAATACAACTGCTAACATAACTACTAAACACATTTTGCACATATTTTAATGGTACTCCATATACTACTCGGTGAGGCTCCTCTTGAAACTTCAACTCGAACTCTTCCTTCGATAGTTATTTCCTTCGATAGAGTCTTAATTGAACTTCACTTTATCCTACTTCGACCGGGTGCTCCTTCGACTGCATCTGCCATCGTAATGATGGGCCTTACCATTATTAAAGCCCAAAATGACTTTATTGTAACGTAAGACGACGGCAGGGACAACTACGGTGACGGAAGTTCTTGTCAATCCCTTGCCAAATCAGACGCATCCCACCACATAAACTACTCAGTGTTGGTCCAAACATTTCATTTGATCGATTCAAGGAACAATTGGATCCCATGGTCCGCCGCTTCGGCAGATTACAACTGTCGGGTCCAGGGTCTAACGTGAGTCATTTACTGGGCTTTGAGATATATTGGGTTGGGTCATATGGAGGCCTGTGGAGCTAAAACTTACCGAGTTTCCGTTTATTTAACATAACCACAAATTTTGGTGACACGAAATGAGACCGTATTAGCTCAACCCTCATTTCAATGCTTTCAAGAGGCTAAAAAAGCAAATTAAAAAGTAACAGAAGTTCAGGCCAGGAGCACACCGGCAGCACTGGTAGCCGACTACAGTTTCACAGTACGATAGATAATTGCCAACAAATTCTTCAAAGTACCACAATGGTACCCACGACGATGACCGCCATGACCAGGACAACCAGGCCTGTGATAATTGCAGCTGTTTCCACGGAATTTGAGTCCCCGGGAGCACCGCTCCCCCTGGCAAAGGCAGCTTGAATTTTTGAGATGGCACTCGCGAACAAGTCCACGAGCCTGTTCCATATGCTGCTCACGCCTTCCACGACCATATTAAACATGCTAACCCACCAACTTGTTTTGTTCCCGAGGCTGCTGGTCTCATCATCCTCATTGAGAAGCGGCCCATCTCGCGGAATCAGACAGCTTGTTAAATCTTCCTGAATTCTCCTCGCATGCTGAACTGAGAGTTAAGAAATTAAATGGAAGATTTAATCTTCTGTGGACCAAGCAAGGTGTCGTTAGGTTTTCGCATTCTAGAAAAATTTATTAATAGTAAGCAACTATCGGTCGGTTCATGTACCTATCTTTCCAAAATTCAGCATCCCCTGAAGCTTTTCCCATATGACAGAACACACGCCTGGATCGCTCACCAGTTCTGCGACGACTTCCTGTCAAGCAGACATCATAATCGGCTCTATCACATCTAAATACACAAGATATACAATATTGTAATCACAACCTGCGTCTCCGGGCTTTGCCTCAGCAACTCGAAGGCCTTCCTAGTCTTATTGTTGCCATCAATATGTGAAGTCGGCCTAGCTCTCATAGAATCGGAGGATAAGTAACTGCAGGTTTGGCCCACAACCAAGGGGGAATGAGAACAAGAAAAGAAGAAGAATGATGTAGGAGAAGTTTTGAATTGGGGGGGCAGATCTTACGAAACTCCGGCATCACGAACTTGGGCAACAACAACATCAGCCTCCTTGCGAGAGGGAATGTTCACCTGATACCAACGCTCTCCAGGGATGCTTATATGCATCACCGGGCTGGACATGGTAGACATGGCCATCACAGCTCTAAGATGATAGAAATTAGTGGAGTTGTGGGATATGTGTGGGTGAATCAACAGCGCTTAGGGGGTCTCTATTATTTATAGCTGCTTCAATTAACATTGAGGAAATTATTGCAAGGAAACTTCTCAAATTTCGAATAAAATATCAATTATTTATCTAGAGGGTGTTCCAGTGGAGCTTCGAATTAATTTACCCTTTGATTTAGGGTTCGTTTGGGCATTGCGGAAGCTTGTAGACCCTGTGCTTATTGAAATAGCTATAAAAAAAACCTAATTTATTGTTTTTAATTTACCTTTTAAACAAAGTGATTAGTAACCATAAAAATATGATAATAAAATAATGTTTAATATCTTAAGAAAATAACACATTTTCACCACAATAAATTTATTCCAACCAAGTTATTATTTTACGCGTTGGTGGAAAGTAAGGGGGTGGCCTCGGACTCAATGAGGAGGAAGACCGGTCCTCATCGAGACCGAGTCTACGTAAATTTAGAAACGAGTTTTTCGAAGACAAAAAAGAAAAGAAAATGATAACATTGGCATTTTATTTTTGAAATATGATGTTGGAAATTCGATAGTAAATGGTGCGTGAAATTTAAAAAAAAAAAAAAATGAATACGCCCCGCGGGGTTTCCGATAACATTGGGGGAATTGACTAAACCTAGTAGGAAGTTCATCCACGAGAAGTTGCAAGTACGCTACAAGATCATGGACTTCTCGTCTGGCTACTTGCAGCCACAATGGACTGCGGAATCCACCGATTGCCTCGTCATAAACACGTAACTCGTAACACAAAGAAAAGTTATACAAATCCCTAATGAAGATACCATTTCTTGCAACATATTTAGTTTCAACTGGAGAGGTGGTTCGTTCGTAGGTTTTGATGGCCTTTCCTTATAATGTCTTGGTCAGGATACAAGAAGAAATCAAATGTGGAATCGCGCATGCATCACATTTTCCACCTCCAGCTGCAACCGGGTCAGGAGGGAATGAGACAGGCTTGATGAGCCCGACCGGCTATGGCAGAGGTAGAAGAAAGCACTGTTAGGTACGCCCGCCTTTAAATCCCGGTAGCTTGTTCACACTCGCAAGTTGACGAAACGTGCGTGGCAAGTTTGTCCTAAAGTAAAGAACGAGACATTCCCACTATTGAAGTTCTTCGAGGATAGAGTCAGAATACCACCGTGAGTAAAAATATTTTGGGGAATAGGATAGGAAGTTTGAAAATTACCCCAATACGGTTGTTACTCCCTTTTGTCTTCTTTTGTATTTTTCAAGGATCTCCAAAATTTTGTAAAATTTCGATTAAGTCCTTGAGATGGCTGGAAAAGGAAAATCTTCGGGAAATCCTTCTGGAACTCCATCCCGATTGGAGTTCGTTCCGGAGTCTAGATTGTCTCCTTTTGGGATTAGCAAGAGTATAAATGATATTTTAACTCAGCTAACAATTCAGGGGAGTACAGAGTCGCTAGAAAGCCGAAACCAAATGGCAAAGGAAGTAGGCTCTATAGTGAACCACATGTTAGACGCTCTGGAAATAGAAAGAGGTTTAAAAAGGCCTGAAGCCGAGGCGACTTCTGGACTGGAATGTACAACAGGAAAACCAGTCGAAAGATTGAATCTGGGAGGAAGAAATTCCAAACAGAATCAAGGTAGAAGTGTAGAAGAAATGTATAAGGAGTCGGTGGCTCCTTACATTTTGGACACACAGAAGCGAAGTGCAAACTTGAACTCCCAAAGTGGGGAGTTGGCAAAAGACTTAAGGAAAGCCTTAGGTCTGGCAGAAGATACTCCGGTTCATCTAGACAACAGAACGTTTAATGAACTGGTAACTGCGAAGAGGGAAATTTACAGGCCCGATTATCCTCATAGAACTAAACAAGAGTTGTTCCAAGGGATAATGTTTTAAAGCCTATAATTACCCCTGGTGCTTTTCTGGACATAGATTGTGAAAAGCATGTATCTGAAAAGATAGATGAGTGGTTATCACTGATTCGAATGACTACGTCTGCTGGGATATTATCCCCTGGATCAGTCTATGAATTATGTGTGGCAGCCCTCATGGGAACGGCGCAGAAATACTGGAAATCTTTGGTGGCTCATACTGACATCAAAGAAAAGATAGATCAAGCGCTGACCGTTGATGGTGTGTTAGCTATCATCGCTGATGCATTAAAACGGGAGTTCTGTGGATTTTCGTTATCCACTGAGACAGTGGAAAAAGAGCAGTCATTGACCGCTCTGGTTAAACTACAGATCTGCGATATGTGCTGGTTTGATAGCTACGTATGTGAATTCCAGAAGTATTATTACAATCTGGACGTAGTATCTCAACAGTTCATATTGGGAACCTTTTTTGCAAAACTTCCCGAACCTTGGCCGGAAGTAGCGCAAAAGGCCTATGAATTGCTTCTGAGTGAGGAAAAGATTGTCTCTGGACTCGGAGGAAAAATTCAGGCGGTAAAGTACGCAATGCAGAAGGCATGTACTGAGCTCCAAGTTAAGGAGGCAGCTAAGAAGCTGCCATACCTAAACAAGAGCTGTTGTTCTCAAATTGAGTATGTACCTGGGAGGTATGGATGCGATACTCGCAGTCCTTCAGGTAACTCTTTAAGAACGAAAAACTTTCCCCGAAAGAGGAAGTTTGTTGGGTACAACAAAAAGAAAGTTTGGCCCAAGAAGGACTTCCAGCGCAAGCAAAAAGGAGGTTCTGCTTACAAACCCAGAAGGTTTGTTAGGAGACGGGATAACCTAAAAGACAAAGATAGGATCGATGCCTTCAAGCGAAAGCATGGCAGAGAGCCTAAGTGTCCAAAGGGAAAACCGTTGAGTAGCTGCAATTGCTGCTGGTTTTGTGGTTCGAAAGATCACAAGGCGGATAGTTGTCCAAAGAAAAATCAGAGGAGAGAAAGACTCCGTATGATATTCTTAGACGACAGGAGTCATGAGGAGGAAGTCCTTGCTTATGAACCAATCGATGAGCAAGAGATTTCTGACTTAGATTCGGAAGTAGAATCAATTTACGAGATAGTGCCAGACTATGATACAGACTCGGACGATGATTCTGATCTCTGGAAAATGCATCTGTTCATGATGAGAGCAGAGCAAAACGGAGATGGTGATGAGATGGTTCCCTTGGAAGCATCGAATCAGGTACTGGAGGAATCCCACCAGTACGAAGATCCATCCCAGTCAGTGCTAGAATGGAGGTTGCCTAATGTTAATGTTAAGGAAGTCTATAATGTATCGAGATTTAATTTTAGATCGATAATAGACATCTCGCAAACAGAAGCAACGACTCAAGTTACAAGCACGGAACTTGAGACTTTGGATATCCCATTACTCAACGTACAACGCATTAGGGAAACCATGCAACGTGCGAGAGGTGTATATAATTATATACACATTGGGTTGATCCAAGTAGGACTAATCCCATTGTTTCATTTACCAGCAGATAGTCCTGTGATAGCAGCGGTAATCGATAAACGATGGCAAGAGTTTAGAGATCAGCTGATATCAGGTATACAGGCCAACCTTGCACACGGCCCTGTGTGGTTCCAGGTCCATCCAAATTTCATGATAGCCCTGAACGATCGCTGTTTGGGAAATTCATTAACCTTAAGAATTAAATCAATGAATATAGATAGAATGAATTCCCAGGCCAAGTTTTTGGCGTATCACACTAGAGTGATTTACCGATTGGTAAATACCACTAGTCCGGGTGTGAGGAACATCTCAAAACTCACTGAGTTGTTCGAAGAAGGTCATAATAACTACCAACAATTTCACAGGCGTGAGGTGAACCCGCTGGAGTTAACCTGGCCAAGAAATTGGGTTATGACTAAACCTGGTAGTAGCTCGAGACCAATTAGTGCGGCTAATATCCGACAAAGAGGTAATGAAATTACTTTAATGTTGGGAGAACCGTCTAGAGAAAGTTTTAGAGCTGACAGGCATCTGCCTGTGAGGATGCCACTCCTGAGAGAACCAAGGAATCAATCGTTCTCTGAAGTTTCTTCTAGAGCTAGTGATGTGGGAGAGGACATAATTGTGTCCCGACCAGCAGAAGCATCTGCTCCACCACTAATAGAAGAAATGTCTCGAAGGTCTACAGATTCGAGAACTCCGTCTCAACACACGGGTAGAAGCGTGGGATACAGACAGGTGTCACTACCAGTCTATGAAGACCCGGTAGATCAAACGAGAGAGGAATCTATACGGATGATGAGAGTTACCTATCCGGATAACTCTTTATCCAGTATTCCTGAGGTCTGTAAGGTTATTGAGCAAATAGCCGAGCAGAGGTCTATACCAATAGACGAGATCTGGAGGATGATAGAAACATCCCAAGAAGTACCTAAGAATATAGGGTTTAGTGTCAGGAAGGAGGACTTGAGTACATATGTGGCTCTAACCTTCAAGTTTCCTGGATACTATGAGTATTCTCTGGATACCTTGATAGACACTGGGTGTAGCGTAACTTGTGCTAGACTCAATGCTCTACCAGATGAGTGGTGGAAACCACTGCAGAAACCCATCCATATGGTAAACGTAGATGGAATGGCGACAATAGTCAGCCATCAGGCCAATAATGTGCCTGTCTTTATTAGTGGACAACAGTTCATCATAAAAGAGATCCTGGCCCATCCTTTATTAGAGGCAGACATCATAATTGGTAATGCCTTTCTGAAAGGACAAAAGGAAAACCTACCTTTTGTGCAGGATGTCCATCATGTGACCATTGGTGGTGTGACAATCAGTACCCTCTAAGAACCTAAGTTAAGGTTAAAGTTTGGGTTATATCCGGTAAAACGGACAGAGTACTGTGGTAGTTCACCATGTGAAAAAGCTTTCAGAGTGCGAGCTCAACGTGGTGATATACGGTTGGATGAGAACGATTCATGGGAACAAACCCTGTTTTCTCCAACGAATACCAGGAGTTCTAACTGGTATGACGACTTGTTTCCTAAACAAGAAGTGTGTATGACTGTAAAGTTAGCTGGGACAAAATGGGATAAGTTCCTGGTAAAACTTGCCGACAATTTTAGTGAAGATCCATTAAAATTGTGGATTCGAAATGGCCTTAGGGCTAGACTCGAATTGAAAGATCCCGGAACCATTATAAGAGCCAGAAACATTACGTATACGGCTGAGATGGTTGAGGAGTTTGAGAAACAAATTCCTGAGTTGCTTGGGAAAGGCTTGATTAGGGACAGTTACAGTCCACATTCTAGTCCTGCCTTTATGGTTATTAATCATGCCGAGCAGGTGCGAGGGAAAGCACGAATGGTTATAGATTATCGTCAGCTTGACAAAGCTACGAAAGACGATGGCTATAAGATTCCCACTGCGGGAGATTTAATTGATAGGGTAAGTCTGAGCCAACCAAAGTTCTTCTCTAAGTTTGACTTGAAAAGTGGATACTGGCAAGTTAAGATGGAGGAAGAATCGGTTCCTCTAACTGCCTTCAATGCTCCGCAAGGAATGTTTGAATGGCTGGTGATGCCATTCGGCCGGAAGAATGCTCCAGGCGTGTTTCAGCGCAAAATGGATAACGCGTTCAAGCAAGTCCGAAAATTTTGTGCAGTCTATATTGACGATGTGTTAGTCTACAGTCAGACTGAGGACGACCACATGAGGCACCTAGATAAGGTGACTGATGTCTTCCGACAGGAAGGTATGATTCTATCTGAAAAGAAGATAGAATGGTTTAAGGAATCAGTTAATTTCTTAGGCATGGAGATTGAGCAGGGTAAAATTAAACTGCAAAATCACATTGCTGAGAAGATAGTTAATTTTCTTGACAGACTTGAGGATAGAAAGCAAGTCCAAAGATTTTGTGGATGTGCTAACTATGCAAGAAAGTTTGTGAAAGATCTTTCCCGAGATCTAAGTAGGATTTCGAAGAAAACCTCTTCTACTAATACTTGGATATGGGAAGATGGAGATACTCAATCTATTAGAAGGATTAAAGCGAAGGTGAAAAATTTGCCACAACTCGCTTTACCATCTGACAAGGATGAGTTAGTCTTGGAAGTTGATGCTTCTGAAGAATTTTGGGGAGCAGTCCTTAAAATTAAGGGACGAAAACCAGAACCGGTATGCAAATACTGGTCGGGAAGCTTCAANGGAAGTTGATGCTTCTGAAGAATTTTGGGGAGCAGTCCTTAAAATTAAGGGACGAAAACCAGAACCGGTATGCAAATACTGGTCGGGAAGCTTCAAGGGGTGCGAATTACGGTACCCGATACATGAAAAAGAAGTGTTAGCCTTAAAATATGGAATAAAGGCTTTCTTTATCTTTTTGGCACTGAAAGAATTTTTAGTACGCTCTGACTCGACCTATGTTAAAAGGTTTATGAGTCTGAACCTTAAGGAAGCTAGACAAACTAGACTCTTAAGGTTACAGGAATGGTTAAGCTATTATAAATATGAGGACGAATACATTAGGTCCGACCACAACATAATAGCTGACTCTCTCTCTAGAGAACTTGCAAACACCTCTCTTTATAAAAGCTCTGCAGATGGATCCTGCTGCAAAGAGAAAGATATGCTGGGGATGCAAGAAGGAAGGACACTCCCGAAAGGTATGTCCAAATAAGGGAGATAGTGAGCATAGTGATGCTGGTTCCGTTTCAGGAACGAAAGCAGCAGTTCTCTGCTGGCAGTGTAAGCAATTAGGACATCGTTCTTATGAATGTCCCAAGAAGCTGAAAACTGCGGATTCCCAGAAAGGGAAGGCTGAACTTAAGGAGAAAGCAAAAGCTGACTCCAAGAGTAAGGCGAAACCAGATCTCCAGAAGGAGATGGCTAATCCCAAAGAAGCTGCGGCTAAATCTGAGGGAAAAGCGAAGGTTGTTTCCCAGAAAGGGATGGCTGAACCCAAAGAAAAGGCAAGAGCCAATTCTAAGGGGAAGGCGAGAATTTCCCAGGAAGGAAAGACGGATCTTGAGGAGAAGGATAAAACCAACTCTGAAGGAAACGTGAAGAAAGATCTTCAAGAGAAGATGGCAGATCCAAAGGAGGAAAGCTCCAGTGGAAATGTGAAAATGGCATATCTGAAGGACAAGGCAAAAGCTGAGTCACAAGAAAAAGCCAGAAAGAATAGGAAAGCCAAGAGGCTTAGGTCTTCTGGTCCCAAAGATGATGTTTCTGTAGAGGAAGGTCCTAAGAAGGACGATAAGGTTGAAGAGCCTTGGTGGTCTCCTTTGACCATGGAGCAGTTTAACTACTGTCGAAACCACTTAGCCAAAGAACAGAAGATTTCCATTAATCAAGCTGTGAAATCCTATAAAGCTTTGTTAAAAAGCAAGGAAGAACAGAAAGAGAAAATGGAAACACAGTATGCTGAAGAGGAGGCTAAGTTTAAGGCCTTAATTGGCGAGCCAATGCAAGAGGTAAACCCTGAACCAAGGGTAGAACCTGAGGAAGTGGCTGCGATGGAGTGTGAGCAATATTTCGATTTTGGAAGTGCTTACGCATCGTTGGAAGGAACTCTGGAAAAGAAAGAGAACCTTGAGGAAGCAATTCCTGTAAGAGACTCGGTTAAAGAGTCTGGTGAGAATGTTCACGGTGACAGGAGTCACGATGGCAAAGGCCATGTTGGAATAATCCAAGAGGATCTGGGAGGATCCTGGTTTTTTTATCAAGACTCATTCGAGGATGAATCCCTAAGTTGGGATGCGTCTGTGGTCTGTGGAGGACTCATGGGTGGCGTCAAACATGATGACAAGCGCCAAGTTGAGTTTTTCGCAAAAAAGACAGTTGAGTACATCAAAGACCTGGAGTATAAGCTATCGATTATGGCTTCAAGTGAGGAGGAGCTGTCCAGAGTTGAAAAAGAAAGACAGCAGATTTTCTCCACAACGATGTCAATAATACCAGGGGATGTCAAAAATTATGAAGTCCCAAAGGTAGTAGTAGACATGAGTGAATCCTCGCTCGAGGAGAACACTGTACTTCAGCCGTATCTACATTGGATATCGGGGAAGTGGCCGTCTCTGAGAATTCATTCAGATATGGTGGGAGTAGCAGCACCTTACGTATATGCTGGGTTTGTAGACATCCTGGAGATCGACAGATCTGAACCAGGGTGTATGGAACCACTGCCTATGTTGGTAAGGTATGTACTCGGATGCCTAGGCTATGGACCAAAATATGCCACGGCATTGATTACTAGCACAATAAGGGAGGAAGAAGACCATCCGCAGTATGGGAAGATAATACTTCGGAATCTGCAAGTATGGGACATCCACGCTTGTGAAAGTAGGCGTCTGGTGGAACCTCAACGACAGGACCTCGATCAGAGAGGTTTATGGCGAAAATACTACAAGGACAAAACAGTCCGAAAAGCCATAAAAGTTGAGTTTCTTAAGGATGTGTTGGAGCATGCGCTAGCCCGTAAGGACGAATACTACGTGCTCTGTGATGGCTTCATAACCGTCACGATTCTTCGGTCAAATCTAAGTCTCATAGACGAACAGGCAGGAGACCGAGGATGGCAGAGAATGCTCGAACTTCTGGATAGTTTCTGGAGGCGAGAGAACTCTGAGTTACACCTCCGAACCGACACCTTCGAGGTTTAGAGCAAGATTGCTGATTTCACAAACAAGACCGTAAATCAGCAAATTGAATACGATGAGAGAGCCCAAGAAATCTTTGAAGCAGTGCAAGACCCGCCGGGACTCTCAGAAAAAGAAGGAGTTGGCGAACCTTCAAGCGCCAACAACAACAACAATGAAGGAATCTCCCAGGACAGCGCACCAATGCAGACGGGAGAAGACAACTGTATAAAGTTAGACTAGGACATTTTTGTCGGTCACTAGGACCCCACTAACTTTTGTAACAGTTTAGATTCCTTTTGAGCTGGCAAACAGTGCATAGGCACCAGCTCCTTTGTGTATATATTCACAAGCCCTCTACCTCATTTGGGGAGGCAATCTGAATAGAGAATTTTCTCTCTCAAAACTTTGAGCAAGAATTCTTTGATTGTCCTCCAGAAGAAAATCTAAAACAAAAAACTAGGACTCGAAACAGAGTCTAAGTTTTCTCTGATTGTTCTTCGAAAAATACCTTAAGAAACCAAGAACGTTAGAATTAATCAATACTGATTAAGCCTAACTAAGGGATAGATCTGAGGATCAACACCTTGAAGGATAAGTCATTATGACTAAACCTTGTAAGGCTAAGCCATCAGGCTAAAACCTTGGGATGAGGAGTGTCTATATAAGTCCCTCATGTTATGGGCATTGGAATGACACAGAAGAACCTCTCCACTGCCTTCTCTAGAGTTCTGAGAAGAAGACTCTTGGAAATTTATTTCCTGAATTTTCTTGGTGCGGAAGCTTGGTGGACCCTCTGAGCAATTCGATTAAGGTATGAAAAGCGTCTTTATATTTTAAAGATTGTTTTTGCTGTTCTTTCAGCCTTGAAAGACGATCTTGATTAAGGCAGCTTAATTAAAGTGGTGCAAGTGCACGAGTCATTCTTATGACTGATTGTCCTAACCCAGATCCGTTGCATTTGGATCACGGGGTGGGCAAGGATTCTACTACTGGTCTTCTCAATACCATAGTAGATCGTCTTGAAAATCTGTCGGCACAAATATCACAAATATCACAGCATATAGAAAGCTATTCTAAGAAATTAGAAGAGCTGACTCTAGTACAGAGTGAATTCGAGGAATACTTCCTTGAAGGTAAATCCAACTTAGGATTTACGGCAAGTTTAAAATACTCAAACGAGTATTTGAGGTTGGTGGAACGCCGACGACAAAGACAATTTGGAAAAACTTCTTAAGTTCGATTCCTGGCTATTCTGAAGAATATCTAGCATGCTGATATCTAACTCTTATTTGAGTTAGCTTGCTTTATTAATCTTCATTATATTTATTGGTATCAGAGTCCGCTTAAGAAAATTTTTCTAAAATTGGTCTTGAAGGACTAAATTAGAAAGAGAAGAAAAATTTTGGGGAAGATTTTTTATCAAAAGAAAAAGAAGGAGAGAAGTAACTGTAAGAAGGGAATATTGAAAACTAGAGTCCTATCCTACAGAATAATTTTGAAAACAAAGGTAAATTGACACATTTCTCGAAGTTCTTCTATGTGATAGAAATGAGCGGACAAGTTGTGATGGAAACCATAAGGGGTATGTGCAAGTCACGTCTTTATAATTTACAGGCCCAATGACCATATCCAGGCCCAATAGAATCCGGAAAGATCAGGAGTCGGCCTGAATCGACGCCGGGGAGGTAGGGGGTGGCTCGAATCGACGCCGGTCGGGCGGAAATTTGCTGCTGCGGCCATCGACGCGCTACCAGCAGAACAGCAGCGGAGCCCGTTGGATTCTCGGGTGAGATTGATTTCCAGGAGAATGTGTTTTTTTTTTTTTTTTTTTTTTTACAGTAGGATTTGAGTTTCATTTTCCAAACAATGATTCGTTCTTCTTCTTCTTCTTCTTCTTTTTTTGTGTGTATGAATATATGTAGATCTAGGAATAATCCCTGTTGCTTTGGTCGTCTATGTCTTCTGATCTCAGGATGCTCCTAAACCATGAAACCGAGGATTTGGGTATCCTTGTCAGGTTACTCTTGTAGTCCACGTAATACAGCCCGAACCTCACTGTGTAGCCCGAGTTCCATTCCCAGTTGTCCAGCAACGACCACACGAAGTACCCGCGGACGTCGCACTCGTCTTTCCTGTTTTATGGGCATGCCTCTCTTTATCAGAAACGTGCTTAAGCGTTTACACGACCGTAAGGAAAGGCGGGAGAGTCGAGCGCGCTTTCGAGGGATTCATCACCCACCGTATAGCGGCCGATAAGTTGGAGAGGTAGTCCCTGTGGTACCCTTTCCTCTTGTCGTCCTGTAGGGCCTTCTCCATGGTTATGTAAGGTCGGTTGAGATCATCCATACCTGCACGATTACCGATTTTGGCGGTAGTGCCAGTGACTCAGGCGACCAATTGGGGAGGTTGGTCTGTTGGTATTAGATTCTAATATCACTTTTACCATTTTCTGTTATGATCATTGGGGGATTTCCGTACTTATCCCTCACGTATCCGACCAGCTTTCTGATGCCCCAAGGAACAACGTGTAACCACCTAGAAGCGGCCTGCCGGGAGAAATACTTCATCAGATTGAAACTTTTAGAGAATGGTTGAACTAGATTACATTCAATGACTTGTTTGCGGATTACGTACTCGTTCCCCAATAGCAACTCCGGCTCGAAAAGCTGCAACGAGAGAGTGGGGAAAAATGTCAGTATGTATTGTGTGATGCCAAAAGGAGTGCTTCAACTGCGAATAAAACAGATGCAGAACCAATTGGGATCGGGGATGATACCGCTTGTTATTACTGCTGGGTCGGAAGAAGCATCCTGCAATATTAGCTTACGAATGTTTGTCCTGTCATTCCGGACATATAGTGTGGTGTAGTGATTCAATCCCACGAAATCCAAAGTCCCAATTAAGTATTCGGACATTTCTGGTGAAATTTCCGGTAGTCTTTCCCCTACTAGACTTGCCATGGATTGAGGGTATCTGCCGAAGAAAATCGGATCGAGAAACCTGATTGACATCTAGCTTGTCAGCCAATGGATGTGCTTAATATGGTTTCTAAATCAAATGCTCTGAACTCCGCGAGTTACCAGCCAATGCCAAAATCCAGTGCTCTACTTGCAGCATCTTTGTCCTCATCAACATCCGACATTGGTTCGTACCATTTGGCATCCAGTGCTATTCCTATCTGGCCTCCTTGTGTTTCCTTTGATTGTGAATTCCAGAGAAAAGAAATCAGCGCGCAATGATGGATCTAAGTGTTTTTCTTGTTTTTACTTGCGAGACTAAATATGCATCGTACCTTGAAGTTGAGCTTGTAATGGTGATAAACTGTTGCATGAGCCAGGAGGATGTTGTGAGCTACAACGTACGGTTCCACTGATGATTTACCTGTCCTGCAGAACAGACGGCCGAGAATCGAGCACCTTCCAGGAGCTTGAATGCCAGTGTCATATCCTTGTATCGAGAAGCCATGAGGCTCATTAAATGTGATCCAGTGCTTCACTCGATCTCCAAATGCTTGGAAACAGGTACGTGCGTAGTTCTTGAAATCTTCTCTGCATGAAGCATCATATGGAATGAACTGAGTTGCTGTTTCTAAGTTTCACTTTCACAGAAAAGTCTGGGATGGTTGGTTCTACATACACTATTTGTTGGCTTAGCCATCCTTGGTACTTGTCTTCAAGCATCTGCGGAAGATCCCAATGATATAGAGTTACATAAGGCTCGATTCCTGATAAAAACACAAGTGATTCGTATTCAAATCCATCCTATGTAAATCAGATGGTAGGAGGTCATAAGATTTAGTTAATCACCTCTATCCAGTAAAACATCTATGAGATTGTTGTAGTAATTCAATCCTTCTTCATTTGGTTTACCTGTTCCATCTGCTGGTCCATAGGGGGATGTTAAAGTTTCTCACTTTAGAATAATATAGGAAAATAATGGCTCATATAAAATTCTTACTGGGGAAAATTCTTGACCATGATATGGAAAATCTGTAGGCGTCCATCCCCATATCCTTCATCAGGTCAACGTCCTCCTGCAAAATATTGTAACCTTTTACTATAAAACTGTTAGGTTATCAATCACGCTACAATCTTTAGGTTGGTCGGTGGGGACTTGTATTGTTTATTCCAAATAATCAATTGTTTTATGCACTGTATCCTGATATTTGGTGTCATGTCTCTCTCCTAATAGTAATAGGTGTGTATGGAAAGTCCTGGAGATTCTTGATTATTGAATGGTAAATATTAGCCTGTGCACGTGTCTTTTGACTCTGTTGATTTACCTCAAAACGGTGATATTGGTCTACTGCTATGTCGGCATTGCTGAAGTCCAAAATTCTACCTGACATCAGTTAAAAAAACAAATAGGGAAAACTTTAATCTTTGACCCTTTATGGTTCTAGTGATATTTTTTTAGCCCAGAAGAGGTTCAATTCCATACCTGGTTGCCTTGAAAAGGTATCCCATATACTTGCTCCTCTGTTTCCTTCCCTCACCGCCCCTTCAAACTGCCAAAACCCAGATCACCAGCAAGCCCCAGTTCCATTTGCACCTTTTAGGATCAGTTGTCATTACCTGGTATGCCGAGGAAGCAGTTCCAAAGGTGAATCCCCGGGGAAAATCAGACCTGCTAAAAGTAGACCCTGAAAGAGGCATGTTGGATAGTAGGATCACCAAGATGCTTCCTATCATGATGATCCCCTCCTTGTCTTCCCCCAGCACGTGTATGCTTTCACTTCTCTAGGATTTATTGAGTATCATGTCTTAATGGATTGAGGAAGGGATGACTGGTTTATCAGGAGAGTGATTTGAAGGTGAAGGAAATCAGAGCCATAGAGGAGTCTGGGGATGTTTTTGTAGTGTTAAGGAGGAGTTTCTTGTGAGAGCATCTCACTAGATTGGTCATTATAAGAAGGTAGCGAAAAAATGAGGATCTTGTGCTTAGGATGAGATAGCTTGTACCCCAGGCTAATCCCACCTTCTAAGTAATCCCAATTCCCGAAGTTAAAAGTAGGTGAATCAGAGGGGAATCACCACTTAAAATCTTTTCCTTTTAAAACTTAATCAAATGAAGAAGTGTCAACCAAAAAAAAAAAAAAGAAATAAAAAGAAATAAGAAGAGAGGAGTAGAAGGAAGGGAGTAGATGAGATGATTTATTTTTTTTTCCTTTTAAATTTGTTGGCATGACGTGTCTTTATTATCTACAAAGGACTGCCCAAGTCGCTGCAAAAAGGTGACATGTAGCTTTAGAAAGAGTCTGAACTGAACAGAAAGAAAGAATTTCCCAATTCCTTCTCTTCCTTTTTAGGGTCGTGGGCTGGTGATTGGCATGAACATGATGCCTAGTAATTCCATGAAGAACTGAATTATTGCTGTGGGAAAATGATGCGACCTGTTTTCTATCTTGGCATGTTTGTGAACAGTTAGCGCTTCTCTGCTGAGTTCAGGAGGATAATTCTTATTGCTGCAGGGAAATCCCGTCTTGGCTTATTTGAGTGAGGGATATGGAATAAAGTAATATGTGGTTTGATATGATCTTATCTTCCCTGAAAGAAACGTCGGCTTTTAAAATAGATTATGGTCGGACGATAATTTATCATTTCTCTCCAGGACAGGGACCGTGCCGTGGCCGTTTGTTCCTTGGTGATCCGCCAATTGTGAAATGGACTGATTCCCAACTCATCTTCGTCTTCTTCTTCTTCTTCTTCTTCTTCTTCTTGGTTTTTACCATGTGCTGTTTGCTGGTTCTTTTCGTTACTCGCCTCACTTGGATTCCTTTTCCTGTTCTTTCCAGGAAATCAGATGTTTCTGTCCAGGGACCGACAGACATCTTGACATGAGCCTGGCAATAACACGCGTCCCGCCGTCCTGGAATAATCGCCGGGTCCCTGCACAGCATGGCCGGCCCATTTGTTATGGGCCTAAGCTAATGAATGGGCCTCTGGCCCGACCCTTTCGATAAGCACCGGTTCGGAGTGCTTACGCCCCAACTCTCGCAGGAAAGAGGAACCGGAAGCCGACGAATGGCGGCGGTGGCCTGGCGGCTGCCGGCGGCTGCGGCTGCGGCTGCTCACCGTGGTTTCCATCGTCCTTTCTCCACTGCGTCCTTCAACCTTCCTCAGCGTCCTTCGGCTTCTCCCGCTGCTCCGCCGGAACCAGCCGAGTCGAACACCAACCTCTTCGTCTCCGGTACGTCTTTCTCGCCGCCCTCAACATATGCTTAGGGAGGAGAAAAGCCGACTCGTTGTCGGCCGATCGCCTTGGTTGCTTCGCGACGTGCCTGATAGACGACGACTTTTGAGGCTGCTACTGCTAGTCCTTTCAATTTTTACTTCCACCGATCGGGGATTGGTATTTTGTGCTTTCTTGATCCATTGCGTTTTGATGTTATGGTGATGATGATGTATAATTAGTCTTCTCGATTGTTCCCCACCTCCTTCGTTGTTTGAGCAAGTAATTCTGAGGGTCCGCTGTCTCCATTTCTGACTAATGAAGGCATTTAGGTGCTGATTTCGTGGTCCTGGTTATATACATTTGTCTAGAAGTTGAGTTTTTTAAGTAAAGATGAGATGTGTAGTTCTTTGATCTTGGCAGCTGTTATATGTATGTTACCGCAGTAGTCCAGGCTTCTCCATTGGACAGTTGCGTGATTTACGTTGTTCGGTGATGCTATGTTACCCTTTCTTTGTTATCCTGGAGCCTGTCTGATTTGGTTGCGTTGACGACACTTTGGGGTTCGATGCCCAACATCAGGATTGAGTAAAAGGACAACTACTGAGAGATTAAGAGAGGCTTTCTCTCACTTTGGTGATGTATTGCACGGTTTGTACCCCCTTTCTTCAGTTGGTCTTTTAAAGTCTGTTGGGAGATTGCTGTGTGACTTGCCTCTTTCTGGTTTTAGCTAGGGTAGTGACTGATCGAGTTACGGGATATTCAAAGGGCTTTGGTTTTGTTAAATACGCCACGCTCGAGGATGCCGCAAGAGGTATTGAAGGGATGCATGGCAAGGTGCGGTTCACGCTTGTTTGCTCTTACGGTTGTATTGTGCGTCTTTTAATGGAGTCCCCCTAATTGTTGGGACTTTCCTTTCGGCTATGCTAACGGCCGTTTGCTTTCTGCTTTGCAGTTTCTCGATGGCTGGGTGATCTTTGCCGAATATGCTAGGCCGAGGCCCCCAGCTCCCCAAGTCCAGATCAATGGTTTTCCTTCCAACCGTCGGCCCTAAGCTTTTGTTTCCCCCATCATTAGACGAAAATTTTTTCCATGAGTCAACAAGTTCAGTTGCCCTTGGTTCGGGATGTTCACGTCATCAGAGTACACAGGTAACTACGATTTACCAGAAGACAATTTAGAATTTTGGATCTATATTCTTGGTTGTCGAAAGCTCTGGTTGATAACAAATGCTCAACTGTCATTCGCTCCTCCAAATCGTCTGTGACATTTTTAGCTAAGCCATCGGTATTGCAGTTATGCGTTTTCTTTTCTTAAAATTATCCTGACAGCGAGCGCAAAACGACTGCTTGATAGATCCTTGCGAATCACAAGGCTGCACGCATTTGGCATTAAATAGGTTTTGCTCTCAGTTGTGCAACCTGTCATCATATCCCTCAACGATGTGTTGTTGGTTGAAGATACTGGGGACCCTCGAATTTGTTACGTCAAGGCGCCATAGCGCTGATAACGAAACCCTGTTGTTTTTTTGCCCCTTTGCAGACCGGGGCAGGGAACCAAGTCGAAATTGTGAACACGGTTTGATTGAAGAAAGGGAAGATGGTAGGCCAGCTGTGCGGTTTCGCCTGCCCTGTCGCAGAAGGAACTGTGGGCAGATTGTTTTCAGACTAATCCAAGGCTTGAAAGTAACTTAACAGCGGATATTTCCCAGCACTGGTGGCTGCATTAAGGTCAAGAGAATCCTGGAATGTCCCAGAGATGATGGTAGAATTATGGCGCCGCGCCCCCCCTCGCTATCTCAAGGCGACGATGGCCCCCTGGGGAAGTGAAGTGACTGAGCCTAGCCTGCTCATCTTAAAATCTGGATTTACCCAAAGGCTTCCGACCTATGGCCCGGGTAGGGGGGGGGGCATTCTGACACGGGGATTCAATCCTCAATTATTAACGGAGGAGAAGAGCCGGGAGGGAGGGGTAACCACGGACATCATGTCCCTCCACCCCAGTGCATCGGACTTGGACGTATCTTTCTTTTCTTACGGGGAGATGAGTGGGGCTTGGTTTGGATTCACTTGTTTTCGTTCGTATCATGCACGTTGGTTGTTTCCCAGATTCTAGAACAACCAAAATCCTTCTCTTTTTTTGCTTTTGTTTTCCCTTTCCCGTTCTCTATTCTTACTTTTTTTTGGATTTTTCCGACAGCCTTACGTTGATAATACGAGGTTTTTCACTTTGATCGCTTACGTGGACGAATAAAATGGATTTTTTTATTTTGTATTATTTTTATGAAATGAGAAGTCAAAATCATCCTCAAGCAACACCCCCACCCCCCAAAAAGATTAGGCACGAACTCCCTCTATAAAAAGTTAAAAGGCAAAAAACTAACAGAAGAAACTTCCCAAAAAGCAAGCTCTTAAAAACAAAATCAGCCTCATCCTCTCCTCCCCATTCACGTATCCCTCCATGAAGTTCTTGCTTGAGCTCGTGCCCTGCTGCGGCTCCTCCACAGCCTCTCGGAGGAATTCCCCCACCCCCGGTTCCCCTCCCCAGGACAACGTCGATTCCGACTTCACGTCCTTCATGCCTCCCCCTCCTCGTAGGCTTACCAAGAGGGTTAGGACGGCCACAGTTGCCCCCCGTTCCAGGTCCTCGTCCTCCGAGTGGTGCCCTTCGCTTGGCGTGATCGCCGAGGATAGGTCGACGCCGATGTCTACGAAGGGTGTGGCCACGGTTCAGAGGAAGGGGGCCACATCTGCTGCTGATATGGTTGGATCCGCTAGGAGTGGCGGCGGCAGGGCAAGCGTGGGTGCACGGTCAAGAGTACCTGATCAGGAACGGCGTAGGAGGGATTGGGACGATTATGATTACGGGTGAGTTTTTAACGGTTACTTGTAATAATTTGATTTTTGGATTTTTTATGTTTTTTGGGTTTGTTGGTTGATGGGTTCATCAGGAGGAGCTCTTTGCCAACGACGATGATCCCGGCTTTCTCTCCGACACCGTTCCTTTTCTGAGGTTTCGGTAGAATGACGCACCCGAACATCGAAGGAATCCTCTCATGTACAGCTGCTTCGTAGAAGGGGGTTATAAACTGTAAGATGATGTCTCGAATTGGAGGACGTTCCGTTAATGGAAACTCGCTGCTCGGCGTATGACGACATGGAAGACGAAACAGCACTTGTCTCGTCTCTTCTTGTCCCTCGCTCTTATTCCAATACAAAAAGCTTCGTTATTCAGCCATCACAGCAACTCTCACAGAGAGCGAGAGAGAGACAACGGACAGCAGATCAAAGTGGCAGGGCGTCGACAAGAAGAGCAATCCCCACATCTTTCATCATGGCCGTGGATTGTGTGTAGTTGTCGACGCCATCCCCATACATCAGGGACATGGATCGGAACCAGTTGAGGATTCGCTCCAGGACCGTCATCGGAGCGGATAATGGCCTTAGGCAAGCTTCGTTCACGTCCTTCCACAGGTCAGAAACCCGCTTCCTTAGCATCTCTTCCGCCTCTCACTCCGTACACCTGTACTCCTCCATGACGCAATGGATAGACGGAACCACGTGACCTCTTTCCTGCTCAAACAGCATTGAAAAGGAACTGTTAATAAGGCCCTCGATGCCATTCCGTGTTTCATCCCAGCTAATCGTGTCGATGATGGTGATGTCGGGATCGTTACCTTGTACCCGACAATGTCATGCCAATATCGACTGGCGGTCATAACAGACTGCATCACATGCGGGGTATAGGACAACCACTCAAATGCATCTTCTGTTACGACATCCCCCATTCCGACCAAACAGTTCACGGCCATTGCTTTGACTGCGATGTTTGTGGCAGCTACCGCAATGTATTCGTCTAGCAAAGGAGTGTACTTCTCACGGAACCATTTTGCTTCCGTGATGGAAGCCTTTGCGTGATCTTTCACCTGCGTGCCACAACAAAAATCTCACCGTTTGTAACCATTATTACTTGAGACTGAACAGAACAATCAAACAATCACCGATTGCTTGCCGTAGCTGAGGCGGTACGAGCATCCTCTACGAGCCATCTCCTCTTCCATCTCGTTGTAAACATCTGTAAGTTTCCTGTAAACGAATTTCATGGACTCTGACAACCCGTCCATATAACTCACATCCCCCCTGGAGCGTGATGGAAATTTTCTGAGAAATAGAAGGTCGTGTGAATCCTATTGGTGAAGGACTTCGCCATCAAGTACAGCGATGTAACCTATCAAGTGCTTTCGTGAAGAGCTCCAGTTCCTCTGGTTTGCCGTAAGCATCGAACATGTCGTCTATAAGTGAAACCATGATGAGCACTTCCGTGACAAATCTAGCTGCAGAGCACTCTGGCTCAAAGTACACCCCCAACACCCACAGGTAGCTCACGACATTTCTGTTCCTCACAAATGGCAGATTGCCCATGAAGGCACCGTCCTTCCACCATCTGCATGGAAGTCGACCATCGTAAACTCCGATAGCTATCCCAGAGAGGTTATAAAGCAGGTGTCTTCTCGAGAACGGGAGTTTTGTCTTCCTTACCTCACGATATCGCAGATTTCCTTCTGGTTCAACTTCTGCTGAGTTGAAATCCAACTTGGCCAAGGCGAGCACATTTTCGTTGACAGAAGCATCATCCTGGCGGATACAGATGTAACGCCATGCCTCTAATCTCGGATATCCACGTCAGATGTGTTGGATCAAGGCATGCCTCGCAAGCTTCGCGATGAAAAGGCTTCCTGTTGTCTCATCGACGGAATTGAGGTGAGCGGAAGTAAAGTCGAGCGCTTCTTGGAGGACGCATTCTTCGTGGACCAGCATATAGCTCGCTTCAAATAGGCTCAATACACCAAGGGCGTTCCCCGCAAGCGATTTACGAAACTTTCCCGTGGCAGGGTCCGTTAACTCTTCAAACACATCTACAATTTTGCAAGACCACGTTAACCGTGTCTTCTTCTTCTTCTTCTTGAATTATTTACAGGATTGTGGCAGGGTCACGACTATTCTACCGTGGGCGGTAAATAATTTGAGTACGTAACGGTAATCCACTGTTTCGCACTTTTTTACGAAATAATAGGATATTGTTTCGTACTTTACGAAACTAGTTAGTAAAAAAGTATAAAGTGATTCGTACTTTACGAAACTAGTTCGTATTTTATAAACCAAAGCTCGTTCGATTTTTCGAGGCCCAAAGGTAGTGATTCGTAAAAAGGTACGAACTGGTTTGTATTTTACGAAATTATTTCGTAAAAAAGTACGAAGTGGTTCATATTTTACGAAACCACTTCGTACTTTACGAATCAAAGTCCGTTCGATTTTACGAATCTCAATAACACTGTTCCGTAAAAAAGTACAGAGTGTTTCGTACTTTACGAAACTAGTTCGTTACGAAATAAATTCGTTACGAAACAGTACCCTACTATTTCGTAAAAATGTACGAAACAGTCGGTTAGTGTTTTGTACTTGCGTTATCTATCGGTGGAATAGCGGCGACCGATCTCACCTGGTATGGGTTCTAAACACAAATTCAAAGAATATTTTCCATAATTGCAAGATAAAAGTCGTTTGGTAGCGACATACAATTTTCGAGCACGGAGCGGGGCTCAGGTGATGAACTAAGACAATCTGGAGCGGATGCGGTCCTTGATCCTGGGCTGGAACATGAAACTGGACTAAGGAAAAGAAGAGAAGCCCCACGTACTAGAGCCTACCATTGTAATTAAAATTATATTCTGCAATTAGTTGAAAAGTGGCTGATAATAACACGGGATTGCATTAACAAATTTCTTTTAGAACATTATTCCTCCTCTCTTTTTTCACCTTTTTCTTCGAAACTCTAATCTTCTTCATGGTATGCCAGCCCGATTTTTTTTATGTGGTCCGGCTTAACCTTACGCCATTATGTGGGTTTGGTTTGGGTTCAAAGAAAGGTCCCACATAAAAAAAATGAGTCTAAGTCTAGCCGCTAGACTCTATCACCAATTGGTTGGAATGAAAACTCGGACTTGTATATTGAGTATGATATTTAGACCACTGAATAAAATTTTGTGAAATTTTCCCGAAGGTTCTCTATACTTTCTTTTTTTTTTTGGGGGTAAGGAGGGACAAACTTAGCCGCCGACGAAGTGAAGTGATCAGGCTGTGATACGATGATTCTAAAAAATGTCATGTATCTGTGTTGCCTTGGAAAAATAATAGCCTGCATATTTCCGACTAAAACCGGGTTTTGTAAAGAAATTCGACATGACATCACAGAAGAAACTCAAAGATCAACACAAAAGGTGATTGGTAAGGTTACCGGCATCATCGTCCTGGAAATTGGGGCCAATTTTCAATGCCATGCAGAAGCAGACACAAGGAACCTGTCCTTCCAACCTAGGAGCAACGTCCCGTCTGTCTCCGCGAGGGTGTAGTGTGGGGAGTAACACCCCAGCAGGCTCTTAATGACCGAGTTCACGTAACTGCTCAGGGGGTACTGCCTGAACCCTGCCATTGAGAACCTTGACTTCCACTTCCCCAGAAGCTCGTGCCTCTCTGCCCTATCCTTCCCCTCGCACGCGATGATGTTCACCATGTCCCTCGCCAGGCAGTGCTGCTCCACGTTTATCCTCTCCCTCTTGTCCCTCGGCATCAGCTCGTCGATCGACTCGAACATCGCCAGGTAATAGTTCAGGGTCTCGACGAACCGGGTGAGGAAGGGCGTCGTGTTCGTGTTCGACTCCTGCTCGACCAGGGTGACCAGCTTGGGGGACAGGGACTTCACGAGCCTGAGGAGCCCATCCCTCGGGTTGCTGACATCAACGCTCTCGTCTGGAGTGTGATGAAGCTGCAACGGGAAGTTTACCACTAAGGCATCACCGGGTCGAACACCAAGCATCTCAACCGTGATGTCGGCGGCGAAGACAGGGACACCTTCGAACTCGACGGGTATGCCAAACTTCTTGGAGACTTCAGCCAGCCGCCTCCCTACTGCCTCTAACCCTGCCTCGCGGGCGTGCTTAGACACCGGGTCATCGATCCCTGTTATTCGCACATGAGGGGGCCCGCCTGGTCGAGTAGCAAGGGCCTGGAGCAGAGTCATCCACTGAGTCCCTTGAGCGATCATGAAGTCGACTATGTGAATCCGTTGCTCGGTCCTGCAGGCTTCCGCAATCGCCCCGTTTGCTGCCATGTACCCGAATTTCAAGTATGGGCAAATATCGTACAGGGTGTGCATATACGATAGCAGGTCTTTGCCTTCTGGCTCCCTGCATCTAAGAGTCCGATATATGTTCAACCCCGACCCCTCTCTACGAGCAACCAGTGCTTCCACCATGTAGGCACCGAGTCGCTCGATCGGCTCCCCCGTGATGGACACAGCTCCCCTTGCCTCCTCGACCAATTTATCGAACTCCGCCAAGTTGTTCTCGGAAAGCGATCTTGCACAAGCGATCAGCAACTGCTTCAAATTGCCCAACGGAACATCATGAACCAATAATTCCTCCCGAACCACCATCCGACACTCCTCCAGGAATCGACTGTGTGGTGGATTAGGTTGCGAGCCACGGTACACAGGATTCGTCTGCGAGTAGGGAGAAGGATTGACGACGGGAGGTGCTTTCCTCACTCCCCTCTTCAGACCCGCTGGGATGGTATCGAGTTCCTGAGAAGTAAATTTTATATCCCAGGGATCATCCTCGATCTGCGACCAAGAAGGTCCTCCGGAAGAACCACGGTCAAGTGACGGGCTGGAATTGAATAATCCACCGCTATCAAGGGAGGAGTCACTGGAAGGGCTAACGGCAGAAGCAGAGCAGGGGCGGTCCTGACTATCGATGTCGAAAAGTGTCAAGAAGGGAGAATTCGGAGAGTCCCTGCTCTGAGCCTTGACGGGTTGGGACAACCGGCTGGGTATAGCGGGAAGAGGCTCGGTGAACGACAAGGCTGAGGCTGCGGTGGTTGGGGCGCTGGTGAACAAAGGATGAGAGTCCATACTACTACCGCCTTAGCATCGGGCCTTAACTAAGGTTTACACCCGGAGACCCGCAGAGATCAGGTCGCTGTAATCAAGACCACCACCATCATCGTCACGATTACCTAAAACCTCCTAAGTTAAGCAGTGAAACTACTAAATCAACAAACCAAGAACCAAAGAAAAAGGGTCCGACTAACTCATAAACATCGGATATTAAAAACAAAAACAAAAAAAGAAAGAAACAAAGAAACAAAGAGAGAAGAAGAGGGGGGCTTGCCTGTGGCGAAGAGACACACTACTAGAGACAGACTGGACAGAGACACGCCGGTGGTCTGTAGTTGAACCTGGGTATCTCTTCAAATGAGTTGGAGAAAGTGATCCTGAAGAGAAGGGTCCTTTTTATATCGAGACGTTACTCGGAGGGTCAAGCGAAGTTTGACGGGCTATACGACGTCGTCTCGTTTCTCCGACCAAATTTCCCATGAGGAACATTCTCACCACTTTCCTCTTCTTCTTCTTGGCGACGGTCGGTCATCGTTTGTTTGCCTTCAACGACCACGTCATCGGTTACAACACCAAACCTTATCCAAATAAATAAATAAATGATACGTCTGAGTTGTTCTATGCTTTTGTAAAAGCTAGGCGTAGGCGGAAAGAAGGAGAAGGATATATATATATTATATATATGTGTGTGTGTGTGTTGGAGGGAGGAGCAAAGAAAGGTCGTCTTAAAGAAAAAGTATTATTCGTCCCACGTGGGATCATTATATTATATTACAACCGGGGTTTAATGAATAAATATCACATCCCAACCCAAAAAGAGACTTGTAAAAAGGAAGTGGAGTCTCTTTCGGATTTTGCCCCCTGAAGGAACAAATGAGAAAGGAAAAGTGGGGGGAAATGGGAAAGCGCCATCTCTCTTTCCCATCTTTTATAAACAATTAACAATCCGGATGGTCTCCAGAGATTTCACGCGGGGGGCTGGTCGGACGGTGCTAAAACGCCCCCCACCCTCGAGGAGGATTCCGTGAGTGAGCAACACTAATAAGAAACGGTGTTGTGAGCTTCCCAAGCTCTTTTTTCGTATGGTACGAACTTTACGAAATGGTTCGATATCATAAGGTTCGTATTTTTGTACGGATTATTTCGTAAAGTAAGAATCATCTTAGCATTTTTGTACGAACTTTTCTTTTATAAAGTACGAAATACTACCATAGATTTCATGGTACGCAACAGAATTCATCGACCTTCTACGAAATAACTTTTAAAAATTGTATAAAACAATATGAAACAGTTTCGTAATCACGAAATCTCGACATTTTAGCGGAGGCCGGGGGGTGGTCGGATCTCAACTCCGCTTCGTGGACTCAACAATATATGAAGCCTTCGTGGAGACACTAACACCCCCCCCCCCAAAATGAAAGGAGAAAACCCAACATGGGCTGGCTCTGGGCCGCCTTTTCATTACAAACTTTCTGTCTTTTATGTTCGTCGTCCTGGAGTTTGATCCTGACATGCGGTCACGTGCATCCACGTGTTTGACCTTTCAAATGCCTCTATCGTACGTTATTTAAGAAGACTTGCACCTCCATCCAAAAAATCCAAACTTATAATTGAGGGAAATTAAGTCCGAGAGGTCCCACAAAAAAAAAAAAAAAAAACAAAATTCTAAGGAATTAAACCCAAGGGCGGCGGCGGCGGCCGATTGCCCCTCCACCCCTTGCCAAGTGATTTAAATTTGGTCGAAGTGTGTGTGACATGCATTCTCAACATTGTTTCGTCCCCAGTTATTAGAAGATACCATTCGCTCCCCTCCTCCGACCAAACACACACCATTATTACCTCCAATTTGGTGATTAGGTCCAATGATCCAATAGCCCAAAGTTTAAGACTCTTACCAACAACCACCCTCTTCAATTCCAATCCAGACTACTCATTCCTCCTATCAAAGATTAATTCCCCATATCAATCACAGGGTACAAAGTTTTCGGGATTACGCGAATTACTACTCTGCTCATCTTGGGGAATAGATTTAGAGACCTAACCTTTAGCAATAAGATTTATTGGAATAACTTTCAAAATACAGGAGTAACAAACTTGACCCCACTAAAAAGTCAACAATGGACAATACACCCAACTAAATAATAATGACACGGGGGGGATGGGGGACATGCTATGAATGAATTATAAAGGGACAATAAAATTATACACCCCCCCCCCCTCCCCACTTCACACAAAAAATGATTATATTGCAACGTCGTACCTAATTCTGATCATAGTCACGAACAATAATAATTGGTCCGTAAATTTCATACTCTTAAAATCACGTTACATGTTCACAATCCAACTTCACCACTCAGACTGGAGGACTGGCCGAAAAGCCGCTTACTTTTCATCATCCACCCCACAAGCAGCACCACCAGCTCATCCCTTCCTCGTTACTGCATCCTGCGAATCCAAATCCTTCCTGCTTCCCCTGCGTACCGGCGGTTGCTGCTCTGTTCCTGCATTTATCCGGTAATATCTCCACTCAACCCCTTCCCCTTCTCCCCTGTGAATTTCTCGCCTTTCCCGTTGCTTTTACGCTTCCTTCCCTCCCATCTCTACTGGGTTTCCGTTATTTTACCCTCTTAGTTTCCCGTTTTGCTTGTCCCTTTCTCTGTGATCCCAATTCTCATTGTCGAAGAAACGTTCTCTTGGAGGAGTTCTTTCTTATCAGCATTTCTTGTTTCTCGAGATTCACTCAAGTGTCAATAGAGATCTGAGGGTAGATTTCTAGTGAAGGTGTGCGTTTGTTTGCAGGGTGAATAGAAAGAGGGGATTGACCTCGGTCTCGGTGGTAAAAAGGGACAGGAAAACTGGGAAAAAGTTGCAGTTTTTGGACTTGTCTTCTTCTGGGTCGGCGGTGAATGGATTTCCATGGTTATGACGTTTGTTTTGTTTTTTCCTGTTCTGGGTGACTGGCTCGGTAATCAGGGGTAGATTTCTGATTTGGCAGTTGACATCTGAATTTATCTGATATGGATGGCGTTGACACAGGTGTTGTTTTACGGGAGGTTTAAAGATGGAGGTTTCCTGTACTGAAGGGGATGGATTGGAGGAGTGAATGAGGGGAGATATCTGGGTATCAAGGCAAAAAGGAGAAGATGAAACTGGAGTCCTCGGGATTGATCATTGGTCTCTCTGCCGGGGTTGTGATTGGGGTGTTGTTGGCTATTTTGGCTCTCTTTTGTGTGAGGTATCTGAGGAAGAGGTCTCAGATAGGGAGCAGCAGTTCCAGGGGGGCTGCGACCCTTCCCATTCGTGCTAATGGTGCTGATTCCTGTACGATCTTGTCGGACTCGGCCATTGATCCGGAATCGCCAGTCAAGTCAGGAAAGAATGGCATTAACCTGTGGCTAGATGGTTTCAGGAGGAGTAACGTGGTCTCTGTCTCTGGAATTCCTGAATACTCTTACAAGTAAGTGATCTGTCTTCTAGCTTTTGGAAATATGACCCACGTCAGCTGACATTTAATGACTTCAGACGATGGTAGATTGTTAACTGAACCATGCGTGTATATCTGATTAAGGTTGTCGATTTTGTTGTTCTTTCATGAGTTGTGGATTACATAGCTTCTAGTTACTGACGAAACGCGCCATTAAAAGACTGATTGCTTGATTCGTGCATAATGCTACCAGTACCGATGGTTCTCTTTTTCCCTGCTTAGTGTGCCATTGGGTGAGTTGGAGTTATTACCTTTGTTGGTTGATTCCCAATCCACTTCTACTGCTGTTATAGGGACCTGCAGAAGGCAACCTGCAATTTTACAACACTCATAGGAAAAGGAGCATTTGGGCCAGTATACAAAGCTCAGATGTCGACCGGTGAAGTCGTTGCTGTTAAAGTGCTGGCCACAGATTCCAAACAAGGGGAGAAGGAATTTCAAACGGAGGTATGCGGATTGTGGCGAAACAGACGATACACGCTTCAACCATGTGGACCCCATACGTACTTATCTTTTGATTTTCAGGTAATGTTACTTGGGAGGCTGCACCATCGGAATCTCGTAAATTTGGTCGGCTACTGTGCAGAGAAGGGACAGCATATGCTTATTTATGTCTACATGAGTAAAGGCAGCTTGGCTTCTCATTTGTACGGTAAGTGCAGCAACTAGTTTCTTGATTAAGAGGAAGCTACATATGCATTACTGGCTTAGTAGTGGAAGAAGAAAAATGATCTGCTCTTCAAAAGACCAGAAGTTTCCTCATTGATCATTCGGTATTTTCAGGCGAAAACACTGAAACACTAAGCTGGGAGTTAAGAATACACGTCTCATTGGATGTGGCAAGGGGATTGGAGTATCTCCACGATGGGGTGAGACATCAACTGCCACATGATGTTGGCAAGGATTATTTCATATATGGTGCCTAAGTCATGGTGGCTGCTATTTCTGATTGTTTTGACTGGACAACTAAAGCATTGTGCTGATCGTTGAATTTAAATCTGCAGGCGGTTCCTCCCGTGATACATAGGGATATTAAGTCCTCTAATATCCTCCTGGACCAGTCCATGAGAGCAAGGGTGTGATTTCAATGTCCCTGCAGCTTTTCCCCATTACTTGTAGTTTTGGCTTGGAAATGGCTAACTTGGTAGATGGAGGATCAGGTTGCTGATTTTGGGCTCTCAAGGGAGGAGATGGTGGATAAACATGCTACTGACATCCGAGGGACATTTGGCTACCTCGACCCGGAGTATATATCCACAAGGGCTTTCACTAAGAAGAGCGATGTGTACAGTTTTGGAGTCCTTTTATTCGAACTGATTGCCGGCCGAAATCCCCAACATGGTCTCATGGAATACGTGAATCTTGTAAGCCTGACCTTCAATGAACCGACAGATAATCTATGATGATGAGTCCTTTCCTTGTCCGTGTTAACCGTGAATGAGCTTACCAATTTCAGGCAGCTATGGACGCGGAAGGAAACGTAGGCTGGGGGGAAATAGCGGACTCCCGCCTGGCGGGGCAGTTCGATGCGGAAGAACTCAACGAAGTGGCATCCATTGCTTACAAATGCGTCAACCATGTAGCGAGGAGACGTCCTTCGATGAGAGACACCGTGCAAGTACTATCCCGCATAGTTAAGTTGAGGCACAGCAAGAGACACTGCCGTCAGAAGAATCTCTCTGCAGCCACGGACGAAGTCACGCTCGACGTCAATCAGTCGGGAAACAGAACATCAACTACTGACTGCCACCGGAGGGAAGAATCTGTGGGCAGCGCGGCGGAGCCATACTAAATGTAGTCAAGGACTGCGACCCTTTGTAATTTGTTGATTTGTTGGTCACTTTATTACTGGTACAGCCTAAACAAAATCAATGTGTCCTAAGAGTGTAAAATGAATCAATCCAAATCTTTGGTTCTACGTGGGTTAATATGGAAACGATTATTCCACGTGCTCATACACAGAACTACATCATATGTTCGGTATTTCCACAAAAGACAGACAGACAGTACTGCATCGAAGAGAGAAGCAAGAAAGAGGAAACTAGATAGGTGAAGGTTAGGGGCTTTTCTTAACTTTGCTCAACATGAAAAAACCTGTGTAGTAAAGGGCTCGACTGGGTACCTAGGTTCTTTCCTGGTGGAGTGTCTCCTCGAGAGGGGACATTCGGTTCATGCCACTGTCAGGAATCCTGGTAGGTGAGATCGGTATTGAGTTTGTGTAGAACAGCTTGGTGTCTTCTGTGTTAGGATGATATGATGCAAGGCTCTATCTCTCTTGTGGTGGGGGGGATCTTAAGATAAGTGTTCTGATATACCGGTGGAATGGGGGTGACCGGGTCAAGTTGTTCAGGGTCGATCAGCAGGACGAGGGAGCACGATGCAGTTTGGGTCCCCTAGTTGGTGAAGGTAATGGTGATATACTCTCGAGACCCCATGGCAGTCAAACGAGTTACGACGATGCTGTTCTGATTATATGAAGATGATAATGTGCAGACAAACATCATCGCCCTGCTGTCCGAGGAATCGTCAACCTCCTGAAATCGTGCTCCAAGTCCAAATCTGCCGAGAGGGTTGTTCTAACATCCTCGATCAGCACAATTACAGCAAAAGACGATTCTGGTAAATGGAAATCGTTTGTGGATAAGTCTTGCAGGATTTCCTTCAATCATGTGGGAGGACAAAACAAGCAGATGGTATGCTGCATCGCCTTTATGACATGGCCAAACCATTCCTCAAGAAATAGAGATCGGGGATGCTAACATCTTCATGCTCTGTGATAACTCTACGAAAGTAGAGTTAAAATGATCACTTGTAGGCTTTGATTTGAGCTAGTTCTGTAAGTTTAAGTGTTTAAACTTTTGGTTTTGAGCTGAATTGCGTTACCTCACGTTCGTTGTTGTTTGTGTAGGAAATTGGAATTGAGATGATGGATGACGAAGTGAGGAATGAAGAAATAAACCAAAGAAGAAAGGAGAACTTCACAGAGACTTCCGCAGCTGCGGAGCATTTGGGCGCAGCTGCGAGCAAGGCGAAGAGTGTCACTACAGAGAGTCTCGCAGCTGCGAACGATTGTCTCGCAGCTGCGAGGTAGCAGAGACGAGTGGAGTATAGCTTAAGGTCGCAGCTGCGACCGATTATCTCGCAGCTGCGAGTAGAGGATATTTTAGGATTTTATTTCCGGATTTTAGTCTTCCTACCCTAGTATAAATAGACTACAACTCAGGCTGGCTAGGGGTCGGCTCTTTTTGGGGATAGAAGGCTTGTGACAGGAGACTCTTGCCCCTGAAGAACTGCAACCCCTTTTTCCTTTTCCTTTTGTTTTTTAGATTATGCGTTCTTTTACTCTTCTGTTGTTTCGTAGTGTAGTGATGAACTAATTTTCTTGTTCTAGGACGACGATGGAACCTCGTGTTCCTCGGCGATTGTTGAACCTCTTTTCAGTTATGAATTAAATTCTTGTTTGGTTGTTTATTCGTTTTCTGTGCTTAATGCGTATCAGCAGCCTGATCAACTGTTGATATTGATTCGATCACCTAGAGAGACTCGAGAGGGTAGTCTAGGTTAGATCAGGAACAGGATAGCTTAAGGAACCTTAGAGTCGAGAGACCGGGTTTTAGTGCGAGAGTAGAAATACCAAGCACCTTAGGTAACCAAAGTAGGGTTGAATCGTAAAGGGCCTTCACTAATTCCTTACCTAGACATAGAGTAGAGAATTTGATACACGAGGGTACGTTCCCGGATACCTGAGAGGGTTATGGGGAGAGTTTAGCAACCTACGGTTAACGACCAGCAAAATTTAATAGTAACACAAAAGGGGGGATACGAGAGCGTAGGACACGAGGGGAAATCGGTAATCCTAGACTTTTAAGCCTATTGATAATTCGATTTAGTCTTTCGTTTAGTTAAACTTTGCATCGTGTGATTTCGTTTACTTGACCTCAAATCAGTTACCGAATTGACGTTAAACGATCTAATCGATACTGTTCTCTGTGGGTTCGACCCTTGCTTGCCCTTGCTATTTTAGTGTGTGCGAACGAGGTTTTATTTTTGTTGCGTAGACGACGCGCATCACTCTGGGCAGGTATATACTCTATTGAAGCCTCTGACCGAGGAAGCAGCTTTCGAATGTGCACAGCAGAACAGTTTAGGCCTCGTGTCTGTAATATCTCCCACGATCGCCTGTCCCTTCCCAACATTGACCGTTCCATCCGGCATTCAATTCTTTTTATCGCCCATCACAGATAACATTGCCATATTGTTTTTTACACCGGGCTCAAATACTCTGATTCAGAGACGACCCGAACATCAGGTCTTATGCCTACTGCTGCAGGATTCTGTCAGGGGTAAATGCCAGGATCAATCTCTCTGGCCCGCGTCGAGGATATATGCAATGACCACATTTTCCTGATGGAGCAGCCTAAACCGGAAGGGAAATACATGGGCTGTGCAAAGAGCTGCACCTTGTCCGAATTAGAGAAAAACCTTCAAGAACTCTACCTTTGGTCCTCTTCAAGATCAAGGCAGCATCAGTATGATTTTCAGCATGATGAATTCGTCGCACAAACATCAACCACACGATTGATATATGCTCCCCTCAGGGTTGAGGACGGGACTAACACCACCCGTGATTTCTTCCGAGAAACTAAGGAACCTTGGGTTTCAGTTCAAGCAGGGATTGCGGTTTTCTTCCTCCATTAGGACAATCACGAGAAGCAGACACCCGAGTGCTGCCTCTCTGTCCCCATCTCTATAACCAAAGACGGTTTACTCCCGGCATCATGTCCAACCATTCTCAGAACTGAAAACTCAATTTTGCTCTCTGCATTCTTCTTTCCTTCTTCTCCTGTCAGAAATATGAAGACTTCATAATAGGACCGCAGTAAGAAGCAAAAATGAAGCATTCCCATTACGAAAACCCCCACAGAAAGATGGACTCAAACGCCTCTCCTTCTGGCTAACTCAAGAAACGTGAAAAGGCCAGAGTTTCTCCCCTGTTTAGGGACACACCCTCGCCTCGTAATCCCCTGTTTCTCAGGATTCTGATCGTCTAGGACGAGGGAGACACCGGCCCGGAGGAGCATGCTGTTGCAGAAAAAACCAGGAACGGAGTTGATGATGGTGCTGGAAGCTGAGGAAGAAGAAAAGAGGGCAACTGATGGAGTTGAGAGAAATGGAACTGGGGTTGAAGTTGTTGCTGTGGGAATTCACGAGGCAAACATTAGAGGAAAGTCAATTGAGACAATATGGGGTGGGCTGGAGTTTAATGAATTGGAGAAGACTTGGATGGGCCAGAAGATGGCTCGGGAAGACAACCCGCGACCCGACCCGCAGACTAAGGTGGAGCAAGGTGTGGTTTAACAGAAGTTGGCAACGGTATCCACTCCCACCTGTAACAGAAACACAGTATAACAGTAAGAGAGAGACAAAGAAGAAAAATAACAAGACGGAGAAGAAGATCGTGGATGAGAAGTGGATTAGGATGGTGGGTTGGTGTGAATAGGGTTGGGAATGGACATGTAAGGTTTACTCCGGCTTGTGGAGTGGCCGATGCTTTAATTTCCTTTACTCTTGTTGGAATTGCTTCTGGAGTTGGTGTGACCCGAGAGCTATGATAGTTTTTGGGTTTGTGAATACCATGTAAATGTTTAGCTTCAATTGTGGGTGTTTAGTGCGTTTTCACGTATCACATGCGTCCCTCTCCATTGTCGCCATGGATGCTGGCGACCTCCGGACACTTTAATGCCCAGTGCTGGGGTTTTTAGCAGGCGATGTCGTAATTTGTTTAGTTTAACCTTCGGGCTTTTCATCTTGTCAGAGATTATCTGGGTATCAAATTTTACCGTCGGAAATGATGACGACAGAATGGGCCGTATATATTCTGGCCCGCTACGTCTGCCCATACCGAGCGCCGCCGCAGGTTGTCCGTCCGATCGCTGCCTTTGTTCCATATTTAATACCCTATCCGGTCTTGCCCGTTGATTGGTCTGCCCTGCGCGCGTTTTCGTCTTACTCCCGGAACCTTGAGTGATGGCTACGTGGGTGATCTCCCGGCGGCTCTCTTCTTCCGCATGCGGATCTGCCTGGCGGCGTGCTTCCGCTGCTGCCTACGGCAGGTGGTATTCGACTTCCTTTAGGGAGGAGAAGGACACCTTCGGCCCCATCCTCGTCCCCAATGACAAGTAAGCGAGGCCTTTTTCTTCTTCTCGATGGATTCCTGGTCTCTTGTTTCGTTCAGGTTGATCTTGGGAACTCAAAATTCGGGGGTCCAAGAGTTCATAAAACGTTGTTGGTGGGGTTGGTTGAGCTTGCCGTTTGTGGGGATGATTCAGGTTGTGGGGAGCTCAGACGCAGCGATCGTTGCAGAACTTTGACATCGGCGGAGAGAGGGAGAGGATGCCTCTCCCCATCATTCGTGCCTTTGGCGTCCTCAAGAAGTGTGCCGCCAAGGTTTGTTTTTGTCATACTATAACCGTTGGCATTTCTTATTGTGTTACGCCGTCGTTTGTTGTTGGATCATGCAGCACTCAGGTTACAGACTTACTCTGTCTTTAGTTGCATTGAACGGCATATGAGAATCTTTCGGGTTGATTGCTGGCTCCGTAGGTAGATAAAAATTGAAAAATTGACATGTTCAAGGGCTTCGAACATTTTTAATAGTGGGCGATATTTGGGATAGAGTGGGTTTTAGATGTTTTTGGACCACGAACAGTTATGGTTAATGTAGTCGAAGTCGGAAAAATTTGTTGTACATCCATAAATTGATCACGGAGAGCTTGTCGCATTGCAGGTGAATATGGAGTATGGTCTTGATCCAACCATAGGGAAGGCTATAATGCAAGCGGCTCAAGAAGTTGCCGAGGGAAAGTTGGACGATCATTTTCCACTAGTCATATGGCAAACTGGCAGCGGCACCCAGAGTAACATGAATGCTAACGAGGTACATGCCTTAGCTACTACTTTATACACTTCCTGGAGGGTTTCTTTTCTGCACCAATATTGACTAACCTCTTGACCTTCTCCGTAATAAATCTGAAACAGAGTTTAGTTAAGCAAGTCTGGAATCTGGATTCACAACACTGTACTGTCCTGAAATAATTTAGTCTTGAATTGTTTCTCTCTTTCTTCATTGTGACTAGCTTGATTCAACCAATAAGTAACCTCTTTATTGGATTCACAACACTGTACGGTTTTAGTGAAAACAGTGCCTCCCTTCGGGGAGCTGGACCGTTTCCTGTTGCCAAACATTTCAAAGTAACGTAGAACCAGACAGTTGTTAATTTTAGTCAGCTCTTCCTTGTTTAAGTAATATGCATGGATAATTGGTTTTGTGCTGCGATTTCTATTACTTATTGTTCTCATCACTAGATCTGATTTTCGAGTTATTAATCTGTTGGTTTATGCAGGTCATTGCTAACAGAGCTGCTGAAATCTTGGGACATAAGCGTGGAGAAAAGTTTGTGCACCCAAATGACCATGTGAACCGATCTCAATCCTCGAATGACACCTTCCCAACTGTATGAAACTATTCCTGTAAAATTTTGATCAGCTGACTTATTTAAGGAATCTTGTAGGTCAGAAATGATCATGTTTTAATCCCATCTTAATTGTCAATATACATTTAACTCTTACAGGTGATGCATATTGCTGCTGCGACCGAAGTGAATTCTAGGTTGCTCCCTAGTTTGAAGACTTTGCTTGCTTCTCTTGAATCAAAGGTTCATCTATAGAATTCTTAGTTACCTGACTGATTCACGTCAGTTGACTATGCTGTGGCTTGATGTCTCAATTTCCTCGAAATTCCCGTGTCAATTCACTCCGATATGGCTTGAGTAGTATTTTTTTTTTTTTTTGTCTTTCATCTGTGCAGTCTGTGGAATTCAAGGATATTGTCAAAATTGGGAGAACTCACACTCAAGATGCTACCCCTTTGACGCTCGGGCAAGAGTTCAGTGGTTATTCCACACAGGTATGAATATCTGGTTAGCAGGTGACGGGCTTAAGGATATTTATATCGAGGAAACTACAACTCTGCTGAAATGTAAGTCTTCGTGCCAAAGTCAAGGGCGTTTTGTTTATTAGATTCATCTTCTCATATAGGTGAAGTACGGAATCGAGCGTGTCAATTGCACTCTCCCTCGAATGTATCAGGTTTGCGTGATATGCATATCTTTTCAATCAATTTCTTAGCTTTCTGAGGTGCTGAGAGAAGCCAGGTTTGACAGCTTGCGCAAGGAGGTACAGCTGTTGGCACCGGTCTGAACACTAAAAAGGGGTGTGTCTTTTTCCATTGAACTGCCTTTGAAAAGTAACTCGTGGCTTCTTTTAATCTTAATTTCTAGTACCAACAATTGATAGGCACAGTTTGACCGTAGAAACTCCTGTGTTTGTAGGTTTGATGTAAAAATAGCCGCGGCTGTCGCAGAGGAAACAAGTTTACCATTTGTAACTGCGGAGAACAAGTTTGAGGCCCTGGTAAATTATGATCGATGGTCCTTAGTTTTATGATCTTCTTGATTAGAGATAATGATTATATTTATCACAAGAAGAATTGATTTCTGTAACCCAATAACTCTTCTTCTGTTTACCACCAGAAAGAAAAGACTTGTTTTCTTATGAGTTGATTCTTCTTTTCTTAAAAGAAATAGGAAATCTTAACTTTTGCATTCATATGTGCCGGACCAGGCTGCGCATGATGCATTTGTAGAAACAAGTGGTGCTCTCAATACTGTGGCGGTGTCTCTCATGAAGATAGCTAATGACATTCGGTTACTTGGAAGGTCTGTTTAGCAGCCATTGAATAATCTTCCTACATATCACTACACAAATCTCTTTTTCACTTCCTTTTCTTGTTTAACGAATCAGTGGTCCGCGTTGTGGACTTGGGGAGCTCATTCTTCCTGAAAATGAGCCAGGAAGCAGTATCATGCCTGTAATATTCTTATTCTCCCTAAGTGATTTTTCTCTGTAAAATAATATTAAAAGAGATAAAAGGAAAGAAAGAAAAAGATTCATTGTTAGTGATGGACTATGTAAAAGGCTCATACATTGTTGATGGACTATATTTCAGGGCAAGGTCAATCCTACCCAATGTGAGGCTCTTACCATGGTTTGCGCAAAGGTAAACTTTCCCGTCCTTTTGTCACAGTTTTTACTTAATATTATGATATGAGAGCATATTTCCCGGAATGACTCGGAAGTGTCTTGTGTGTTAATACTAGAAACTTTAAAAGTTGACTAAGCTTGTCATACTATCAGGTAATGGGCAACCATGTTGCCGTGACGGTGGGTGGTTCAAATGGTCACTTCGAGCTCAATGTATTCAAGCCAATGATTGCAAGTGGTCTGCTACAAGTACGTTTTTCTTGTACATTGTGTTTAAAGTTATCCGTTCTTATGCATGGTTGCACAATGTTTATGTGGTTCTTCTCTTAGTCTATAACAGGAATCATGTACAGTATGAGGGATTATTATATTGTTATTACTTTTATTATATAGTATTCTATTCATTGTAGCTTGAACTGAATTAAAACTTTTCCGCATTATAAACAGTCAGCGAGATTATTGGGTGATGCATCTGATTCCTTTGAGAAGAATTGTGTTAGAGGGATCCAAGCTAACCGGGAAAGAATATCTAAATTATTGCATGAGGTCAGTTTCGCTATTTTGAGTATTGGAATATATTCATATAACATTTTGACTGCAATTTGCGTCTGTTGGTCGTGACGAATTTGTGCCATGCTGCAGTCATTGATGCTTGTCACTTCGTTAAATCCTGTAAGTATTGACCTAGACAAACTTGTATTTTTTTTTTTAAGTTTCATTTTGTATGTATCATCAACATTTTTTTCTCTTTACCATTTTCAGAAAATTGGGTATGACAACGCTGCTGCTGTTGCGAAGAAAGCCCACAAAGAGGGAAGTACATTAAAGGTGTGGAGTTTCTTGTGTGTTTCATTCTTAATAATTTTCCATGCTATGCATTAATCCTGATACTTTGTGTACTCTGTGTTTCGAGAATTTAGGAAACACTGTTTCATGTGTTGCTCTGTCAGATGTAACATCGTTATAAATTTCTCGTTGCAGGAAGCGGCACTCAAGCTCGGAGTTCTTAACGGTGAGGAGTTTGATGCCCTTGTCGTCCCGGAGAAGATGCTCGGACCTTCAGACTGAAATACACCTGTCTCTTATACACATCTAGATGTGTATAAGAGACAGGGTCTACTAGAATGATTATTGAAAATTTAATAGGGAAGAGTTTGTCGATTCTTCCGCGATTGATGGATCGTTTCTGGATGGATTGGTTCCATGAGCATTGAATCGGGATGTAATAAAGGCTTCCTGAGATTGGGGCAAGCATACTGTACGCGAGGAACTTTAAAGCTATAATGAAGGATAAAGTCTGGGATGAATAATCAGGGATCTTTCCCAGGGTACCTCCTGCATTTCTTGACTGAGAAGACACACCTTGGTTTAAATTAAAAAGAAATCTTTTACGAGTGATAAGATATCATAATACCTCCAGAGTTTTAGTAAATTGATCTCGAGTTGTTCACAATAATTAGTTGAGTTCATGATGTCTTCGGTGAGTCTAGTTCATGATGTTCTCCGATGTGAGTCCGACGAGGATTGTACGGTTTTGCTATTCATTTAAGAAAAAATGTTAAAATATGATTGCAATTTGAGAAATTTCCTACGCCGTTATGTCACAGGTTTAGAACCACAAATTTGATTTGGTCGAGAACCGCGACATTCGATCAATCAGCATAAAAATATTTTTAAGTAATTCAAAATCGCGACGCAACTTTCCTTAATTATCGCAATTTTAAATCACTATTTAAAAAAAAATTCACTAAAATTACGGTTTGGAACCGCGACAATTAAAAAAAGTCGCGCTTCCAAATCGCAATTTTAGAATTTAAAAATCAAAAGTCGCAATTCTCTCCCTCAAAAATCAAAATCGCGGTTCTTTTAAAATTAAAGGCTAGAATTTTCAAAATTATGACCGTATTTATTAAACTAATGGTAACTTCATACAAACTTCTAAGTTTGATAACGAGAGCAAATCAATTCGAGAGTGTCTTCAATAAATCGATTTCATCCACGACCTTAAGCAAGTGGAGTTCGAGTTTGAGAATTACCTCTAGCAAGTCGAGTTCAATCTTCCATGACAACTCAAATTCGAGAAATACCCATAACAAATTGAGCATGAGCTTACGACGCGGTCGGTGAGTCGAGTTTGAGGATAAAGATACACGAAGACTTAGACGTCAACCAACAATCAATAGTGGCTTTCAATCTCTTCGTACAATATCAGACAATTTTTTTCTGATTTCACCCGTGACCACTGACTTTTTCTCCCACGACCTGGCCTTTGGAGTTGTGATTTGTCTAGGTATTGTTTTCTCCTCTGTAACGTGTAATGGACCATCACAGATGTAATTTGTTGTCCTACGCTTTCTTCCTCTCCTCTACACGGACAATGGGTTGATATTTTGTGTTGAAAAATAATCTCATACTGAATAAATAAAAGCATGAATTAATACAACTTGAGACCCTTCAATTAATTATTAGCGGAACCGACGCACGATTTCTACATACACCCTCGACCTCGCTTCTCAAGCAGCCTGAAAGAAGTAAAAGTAAGTTAATTCTCAGATTAAGTTAAATTTACCGACGTCTTGCAGCGAAACTATAGATCAAAGAAAAGACGGGAGTAAAAACACAAGAGTGTCTTCTTGTTCCTCTCCTCGATCACCGGGCAGACTGACTGATAACATCTGATCCCCCTTCAACCGTCGAGTCGACATCAGGAATCAATTCACTTCCCTGCAAAATCTTCTGCTCCACGCCCAATATAAATGCATGCCACCAATCCATAATCACCGCTAGGGACAATCCAAATACTAACCAAGATGATGATGACTCCGGTTTATCTTGTTCTTTCCTAGCAACATTTTGTGTCTGAGCAAGACCACCGGGCTGCTGCTGTAAGAAGAAGAAAACCGTCTTGTTCTCGGCACAAGGAACACGTGGCTTGCGAGAGCTCTGTGGGAAGCAGTGGAGGTGTTATAGATTTTCAGAGAACAAATGTATAGATTTTTACTCGTGAAGAAGAAGAACCCTTGTTTTGAACGTACTTTGGAACAATCAAAACGATCCAAAAACTCATCCAACCCAGAATCAATCAATCGCTTGCAATCAGGAATGAACAAGAAACAAATGTCTTAGATACAATCATGATTTGCATATCACCACAAAGCAAGGAAGCAATGCTCTGGGATTGAGCAGGTAAAGCTCCTCGATGTGTGAATACAACCCCACTTTCCCAGCTAAGGAATCGAACCCGCTCTGCCCCGCCATCTCCCAGATGTTCTCGAGCGGCCGGTGCACCCTCCCAGCAATCACCCGGCATACGATCAGCGCCTTACGGGCATTCGGCTGGTGGTCGTTCTCGTCCCCGGCTGCATCCATGCTGTCGAATGCCCTCCCGCTCGTCGACGTCGTGAACACCCCAATCCCTTCCCTCATCTCCCTCTTGGCTGAGAACCCATCCCGGATTATACGGCACACGCGGCACCTCTCCAACGTGCACGGACTTGTGGCGCCACAGAGGCCGAGGGAGCAGGAGACTCTTGTCCCATAGAATCGGAGGAGCTCGTTCCCGTCTGCGAGGCACCTCGGGTGTTTCTTAGGGAGTTTGCTTGCCCGGATCTTGATCGTCTCACGGTACTCCTCAAATCTCGCTAAAGTTTGCTGCATGTTGTGGACTTTGAGGACCTTATCGATCCTGCCGCGTTGCGTCTCCGACTTCGTCCACCCTGTCCGGCATATTATCTCCACTATCTTCCTCGACGAGTCTCCTTCCGCGAGTTCCGTCACTGTGTAGTTCCAACCCACATTCGCAATCAGTGAAACCAATGCCGCAGCTTAACCGGACTAGAAAACAAAGCGTAGATATTTCCTTTTCTTACAGGCGTGCCTGGACAGATGATGCGCCTCGGCAGCGTCCAGTTTTCCAAACTGCTCTCCGCACTTGTGACACGTAATGCTCGAAATATTGTTCGCATCCGCATCGAGGGGCACTCGGTTGCTCGGGACCCGGCCTCTGGCGCCGCCACTGAGGACGGCGGGACCATCTACAACCCCACTTTCCCCTTCCTTCTCGTCGAGAACGGAGCTGCAGTTCTTCCTGGGAGGAGTCAAAGCCCAGGTGGCTCCGCAGCCTGCACCGGTGGTGATCTTGAGCCGGCAACCCGAGCTGCCCAAAACGACCTCGTGGGAGAGGGGGTTGTGGAACTCGCTGCTGCCGATGGATCTGGGGCTGCAACTGGCGGGAGGGTCGGGAAGGTGGCGCTTGCTGCCATGGATGACGTCCCTGAGGTTGGAGATAGAGCGGGAACAGCCAGACCGTCCTCCTCCTGCGGCGGACTTCCTGGAGAGGAGGGAAGAAAGGTGCTTGGGGTGGTGGACTTCGGAGGGCTGGGACTTGCAGTACAGGGACTTCCTCAGGGAGGAAAACCAAACCGTTGGCATTTACTTGGGAAAGAAACCAAAACACAAAACCCGAACACAGCAAACGAAGATAACAGGGATGAAATGAAGGAATCGACGAACTGGGAAATCAACAACAGCAATAACAAAAACGATGAAGATGATGGATGACAATGACAAAAAATCCAGGGTGGGGGTGGTGGGGAGATGGAAGAAAAGGAAAGGACTCTGATTCCAGCGTCTTTTTGTCTCTACTTTCAAGTCAAGCTTTGTTTAATCCTTGCTCTGTCGTAATATGTATGTATGCTATGGCTTTTCTTGGCTTTCAGCTTTATTCTGCAATGCAGCCAAATCCCAATTTTTAACCATACAAACCCCACCTTTGACACGGCTAAATACCTTGCGCGGACGTTACAATTTTTCGTATTATTTAAAAAAAAACACCGATAAAATACGAAAGATTTCGTAAAATTTAATGAAAATTTTTCTTAAAATACGAACGACTAACTGAGTTTGTAAAATTCTAAAAAGCTGATTTAAAATCATTTAATTTTTTCCTTACTTTATTAAATTATTTCCGTACTTTACATAATCCCGCCCTTAGTCCCACCAGGCCGTGAGAAACAAAGGCAATCCGACAAAATACGATTCGCCATTGTATTTCCACTCAATTAGGACAGTCTTTTTCTAAAGAAAAACATATCATTACATCATTTCAATTTCCACGAACATTCTTCCTTTCGTCCCTTTCTTTTTCTTACTTGTGTTCCTTAATCAGTGCGAAAACTCAACATAATTATTTACACGTGTCCCTGGTAACATGATGATTCTAACCATTTCAATTGCTTTAGCTATAAAGTGCAATGAATTTTTGACAGAATTTTTTTATTTTTTATTTTCATTTTTATCCAACTTTTTTACAATTTAGTGAGGGAATAATTCCCACTCCCTTAAATTTTGGTGGTGAAATTGTATGAAAAGAAGTGCACATCATTTGTGAATGTGACCCACCTTAAATTCTCACAAATATATAAAATAAGAAAATATTAAAAAACAAACAAATACACTAAAATCACGGCCCAGAACGAAGCGAAGGCCACAATGTAGGCCCAAGCCTATTCTCATTGGGCTCATGCGCTAGATCCAGCCAACCATCCGCACCCTCCGTTTCCATTCAATCCGACGGTGAGGACCCTCAATCCGCGTGCTCTAACTCCATTGGCCTAATTTCATTCCCATTCCGCTATTTATTCCAGAACAAGAATTCGCCTCGGGCAGCTACAATACCTTTCTTTCCTACCCGCACTTCGTCGTCTCCATCGTCATCGACTCGAGGGAGAGAGATTTCTCCCGGTTCCGAGTCCTCCGAATTCGCCGTCTGATTCCGGAGAGCGGAAGGTAGATGGCGGGGCGAGGCAAGACCCTCGGTTCAGGCGCTTCCAAGAAGGCCACCTCCAGGAGCAGCAAGGCCGGCCTCCAGTTCCCTGTCGGCCGTATCGCCCGTTTCCTCAAGGCCGGAAAGTATGCCGAGCGCGTCGGCGCCGGTGCTCCTGTCTACCTCGCCGCCGTCCTCGAGTACCTCGCAGCCGAGGTATGAGTGTGTTTCCTGATGCTTAATTGCCCCGGCGCATCTTCTGTGAAGTTCGAAATTAGATTTAGGGTTTCGACCCCTATCTGAATCACAGGAACTCTGGTAACTCCTAGCCTATAGATAGTAACCTTTCGTTTTCCGGACTCGTTTCAGGTTCTGGAATTGGCGGGGAACGCTGCGAGAGACAACAAGAAGACTAGGATCGTGCCGAGACACATACAGCTTGCGGTTAGGAACGATGAGGAGCTGAGCAAGCTCCTTGGGGACGTGACCATCGCAAACGGAGGCGTGATGCCCAACATCCACAACCTCCTCCTGCCAAAGAAAACGGGAACCTCCAAGGCCTCTGCCGGGGACGACGACTGAGCAGTAGGACCGATCCCATCGGTGCCTCTGGGATCCTTGGAAATTTGTCAACAAACTTCCTCCTCCTCCTGTAGCCTAGGTTTTCTGCGCTTAGTTTGATTTTGTTATATTCTCCTGTAACGTTGGGTTCGGAGAAGCAGCAGCACTTGAGCAGATACTCCTTTCTGGGTCGGTTGGGTTAGCTGTGTTCCATACTTAAAATTAATGATCTAAAAATTTCGTAAAATTTTTTCGGAACGTTATTTCGAACAAATGGGGGGATCGAGGGGGGGATGGGCTATGGGCCGGGGGCGTTTGGACAGGCTTCTAAGGTTGTCGTTAGGGCCAGAAGACATCTCGGGGCTGGAGAAAGGGTACGAGGTTGTCGGGTTTTGATTTATGGGCTGAAAACATCGGATACCCCCTCGTTTGGCAGTTGGGTTGACTGATAAGGGAATTAATTTGGATGGATTCGATCTAAAAAATCAATTCAAAGAAAAGCAGATCGAGGGGGGTAGGGGTTGAGGCGTCACGTGAATGGTCCACAGTCGGTTTTGTTTTGGAGTGTGCTTAAGATTAGATCTGATCTGAATATTTTATGGATAATCCTTGTCGTCGTTCTTGTTTTTAGTAGGGCGGTGGATAACAAAAGAGTGTGTATCTGAAAGTGGGGGAGTTTTGGGGGGGGGGGCGGGTTGACTAGAAAGAGTAGACCAGAGAGCAAAGTAAAACACGGGCATCCATCCAACGAAACATTGTGAGCACGTTAATGCTGCAGGCCGGTTCATACAAATTCCTTTTTTTTTTAATCTTCTGGGTTGAATGGCGTTGTCTTCGAAATTGGGTGGTCCGCAGGTTTGTTGTTTTGGTCCATTCCCCCCCCCCCCCTTCCTGGGAGAGACCCTCCATATGGGAAGGATACAGAGGATGACGACGCCGTGTTCTTTTGATGTTACCAAATACTCGCGACAACGACCCCCTCTCCTTCTTACATCATCAGCGAAAGTGTACCCATAATCCCACATTACTAGTGAAATGAAGTCGTACGTCTTTAAGACGGAAGGGCGAGCAAGCGTGACGCCGATGAAGGAAAGGGAGGGAGTGAGTGACCTTCACGTTCTGTTCTATCTTTCTGCCTTTTTTGTTTTGGGAGAGAGGTGCGTTTTCAATGTATAAGGAAAGGTTCACCGACAGAAAAAGTGGGGATTCGACACACCCACAATCGACTCCGGTTGCGTATTACCTATGAAACCCACCTTTAATTTTTAAGGTGGGGGCTCCTTATTCACCCCCCCAATTCCCGGTTAGGTAAAGAGGACATAGATGTGCCAACGACTCGTGAATGTGATGTCATTGCCCTCCCCTCCCCCCAAAAAAAAAACACTTTCTTCCACCTCCTACTACCACTACTACTACTGACGGGCTGACCCTCACTTTTCCCTTTTATGATTAACTTCCTTTTTGGTTAGGGTAAAAAATTCTTACCCTTCATCCCAAGCAACGCGCATAAAAATAATTACTCTTCTTCTTTCGCTGGCCTTTTGGATATAACTTCACGTCACGAAGGGCACAGTTGATCTGACTCTTTTCTCTCCTCTCTCTTCTATCTCGCTCTAAAATTATAACAAAAAAATAATTTCAGTTGCCGCAACTCAAAGCAACGGTTAATATTCCTTCGGACTCAATCGACGGTCCAGTTTGAACCCCGACACACTCATCTCTATCTCCCTCTTCCTAGAGATAGTGTTCGAAAAACCCAAAGGATTAGAAAATAAAAACAATAATTTGACTCGGTGTTCTCTCGGCTTTTTGAAAATTTTAGGGTGGGAATGGAGTACAAAAGAGACGACCCACGACCCACCTTCCTCAAAGACGTTTGTCTTTGAGCGTTAGTATGAAGTGGGTTTTTGGGAGGAAAGGTTGAGGGAAGATAGATAGATAGATAGAGAGAGAGAGAGATCTGAGGGAGGAGAAGGAAGATGGTTGGGACGGCAGTGGTGAAGGGGAGTCATCCTGCCGGCGTTAATGGGGTTGTTAAGCTGCGTCAGGCGTTCTCAGTCGTCAACGGCGGCGGAGGGGCCCAAGATCCGAGCTCCAATGGCAGTGCCCCGGCGAGCAATGCCGGGTCGGAGTGCGGCGGGGTCGAGTTTTCGAGGGAGGACGTCGCCGCCCTTCTCAACGAGAAGCCCAAGGCCAAGAACAAGTTCAACTACAAGGTCCCTGTTTTGTCCTGATCTTCTTCTCGTTGTTTGTCTCTGTTGGATTGGGTTCTCTTATAGAGCTGTCTCTTATACACATCTAGATGTGTATAAGAGACAGGTTTGAATGGGTTTGGGTGGTGTATTGATTCTGGCTTTGTTTCCTTCAGGAGAGATGCGAGAATATGTCCGATTATGTGAAGAGGCTGCGCCAATGCGTCAAGTGGTTTCAGGAAGTCGAAGCCGGCTATGCGCAGGAGCAAAGCCGACTGCGCCTTGCGCTGGATTCGGCTGAGCGACGGCTCGAAGAGATTGGTAACAATTGTCCCGGGCGACCATCTCGATATCTTGATGATAGTAAGAAGAAATTTTGAATGGGCCGTCTGTTTCTGTTGTTTGCAGAATTGTGCTCCAAGAATAAGGAGGAGGAGTTGCGTTGTGTCATCGTTGAGCTTAGGAAAAACCTCGCTTCTGCCCAAGAAAAGCTCGCCAGAGAAGAGGCTGAGAGATTGGTGAGACTTGTTGTCGCTGCATTTTGCTTATAGAAAGATGATCGAATATTGTCCTGATAGACTGTCAGCGAGCCAGGCTGCCGTGGATTCCCTTGTCAAAGAGAGGGAGGCTAGACTGACCAGCGAAAAGGCCCTTGCTTCTGTCTCAGAAGATCTCGCGAAAGCTCAGCAAGAACTATCCAGTTCTAACCAGAGGGTATGTGGCTGAAACTGCTTCTATGGTATAGTCGAGGGATCTTTCTTGTCAAGCATTCATCTACGAGATAAAGCACCCTGGCAATAATAAATCATCTCGTGTGTTCCTCAGCTTGCAGCAGTTAATGACATGTACAAGAGATTGCAAGAGTACAACACGAGTTTGCAGGAATATAACTGCAGTCTCCAGTTGGACCTGAACACGACCAGTGAGAATATCAAGCGGAGTGAAAAGGAAAAGGCAGCTGTCATGGAGGAACTGAGTGGTGTTAGGGTTCATTACAATTCGATTCATGAGCAATTTACAACGCTTAAAGTGAGACATATTCGATGAATTTACCACATTTTGTTCATTTTGCTTTTATATTGGGGTTATATATCCTATCTTCTGCCAAATGTAGGCTTCACATGACGAGGCTTTGAAGCAAAAGGAGGCTTTGGCTAGTGAAGCAGCCTGCTTGAGGGGAGATTTGCACCAGGTGAGAGACGAGCGAGATAGGCATCGTGGTCAAGCAGAAGTTCTGACTGAAGAAGTTTCGAAATACAAGGAATATACGGGGAGATCTGCGGCTGAGTTGGGCACCCTCACAATAAAATCCAACGAACTTGAGGTCGTACCTTGCACTTTGTTCCAACTTGATGGAAGTAGATGAAACTCATTGCTGAGACTCAACCCTGTTTCCAGGCAAAATGCTTATCTCAGAGTGAGGAAATAAAAGAGTTGCTCGAAAAGTTAACAAGCGCTGAAAGGAAGTTAGAGGTAATGTCATAGTTTGATAATCAAAACTCACATATTAAGCCTCCAAAATTGCATGACCTGTTATCAGTGCTGGCGCTACCTGAAGTTAAATTCATTATATTTTACTTAGGCATGTGATCTATCGGCCGTGGAACTGAGAGCCGAAACCGTAGAGCAGAAAGAACTCATTGTTCAATTGCAGACTCGTCTTTCCGAAGCAGAATTCAAGGTCGTCGAGGGGGAGAAGTTGCGCAAGAAGCTTCACAACACTATCTTGGTATTGCGCTCGTAGGCATAACGACATTTGCATAACAAATAGCTCCATTTACAGTTCTTTTATTGGGGATGATTGCATGATGTTGTAGGAGTTGAAGGGGAATATACGTGTGTTTTGCCGAGTACGGCCCTTATTGCCTGAAGATAGTCGTTCGGAAGGAAAGATCTTGTCTTATCCTACTTCATTGGACGCTCAAGGGCGCGGCATAGATATATTACAGAACGGTATGTTCTGAATCAATGCCTTTTTTACTGTATCTTCGCCAGATCGCATCGGAACATGAGAAAATGATATGCTTCTTTGTAATGCCGCAGGACAAAAGCATTCGTTCCAGTTCGACAAAGTATTCACTCCTGAAGCCTCGCAAGAGGATGTTTTTGTTGAAATATCGCAGCTTGTGCAGAGTGCTCTTGACGGTTATAAGGTAAATAAATACATTGGCATTTGCCGACACCTTATATCCTTGCACAAACACAACGAGTGAAACTGACACTCTCGGACTTGGCTTCTAGGTTTGCATTTTTGCTTACGGTCAAACAGGTTCCGGCAAAACATACACCATGATGGGGAGGCCAGGGTATGCTGATGAGAAAGGCCTCATCCCTCGTTCCCTTGAGCAAATATTTCAAACGAAGCAATCTCTAAAATCCCAAGGATGGTCATACGAAATGCAGGTGAAAACATATGCATATTCTTCGGTCATTCAATTCATTGGGGTGATTTCTTTATGTTTGACTTAGTTAACCTTTGAAATGTGCTCATAGGTGTCCATGTTAGAAATTTACAATGAAACAATACGCGATTTGCTACCCTCAAACCGATCAAACCAGGATTTGTCTCGAACGGAAAACAGCGCTTCGAAGCAATATGCTATCAAGCATGATCCAAATGGAAATACCCATGTTTCCGATTTGACGGTCGTTGATGTTCGCAGTAGCAAGGAGGTTTCTTACCTACTGAACCATGCCGCACATAGCAGGTAATGCTTCGAATTATATTTTGATGTCAGTTATTACAACATCAAAATGTTAGTTCGCCATTTTATGTATATACGGCTTTTATAACTTCCTTGCAGGTCTGTGGGGAAAACTCAGATGAATGAACAATCATCGAGAAGCCACTTCGTTTTCACTTTGCGGATTTCTGGGGTCAATGAGGTACTTGTAATAGCTGGAAATACATCTCCTCCTCAATATATCTCGGAGGTAGTGGTTTGATATGTTTGCTGACTTTTGTATTCCATAGAGCACTGAACAACAAGTACAAGGTGTGCTAAACCTGATTGATCTAGCGGGAAGTGAGCGGCTTTCGAAGAGCGGATCAACTGGAGACCGTTTGAAGGAAACTCAGGTAAGCACTAGGTTTTACTTTTTTGAGGTAGTCTGTAGCATCTTTCAAGTACCAATTTTTGCTTTGGTTTATACTTAGGCCATCAATAAGAGTTTGTCATCGCTGAGCGACGTCTTTTTCGCATTGGCGAAGAAGGAGGATCACGTCCCATTTAGGAACTCGAAACTCACGTACCTCCTCCAGGTAAACAAGATCCACTCTAGTTTAGTTTCTCCGCATTACTTGCCATTTAGCTGTCAAAATGTAATACTATCCATGCTACTCGACAGCCTTGTCTCGGAGGGGATGCAAAGACGCTGATGTTCGTGAATGTCTCCCCGGATTCAACATCGGGGGGAGAGTCCCTCTGCTCGCTACGTTTCGCCGCGCGGGTAAACGCATGCGAAATCGGGGTCCCTCGACGACAAACCAGTGCACGTGCCCCAGATCCTCGTCTGAGCATTGGCTAACCTTTGTTTATTCGCGAAAGACGGACCAAAGGCTGGCCGACTCGCCAAAAGCGATCTCATCACCCCCACACTACCACCACACCACTACTGACGACATAGGGACGTTTGCTTTGCTTCTGTATCCTGTATAGACGGATGATGATGATATTGAGGTGAACAATCGACAATACTGATCGACCAAAAGAAGAATGGAAATTTTATTTCTTGCGCCCCGAGTTTTAAATTCATTTATGGTATAGAGAATCATCCATCGTCCTCATTCTAAAATGCCGTTTCGCAGCCACTGATGGTGGGGCTGGCGGTGATGCTGTTTCTGAGTCAGATGTGCTGCATGTGAGACCGAAAACGATTGGACATGGTAAGTCCAGAAGCCGGAACAACCAATTCGATACAATTTTTTTAGGGAAAGAAATCGTTGTTATGGAAAGGTCTTTACAAAGCTCGTGAAAATAATTAAATAAAGGGTGAAAAGAATTAAAATTGTTGTTTCAAGCATTTGTCAAATTTTACGAGAATTCGCCGCTTTATTTTAAAATTAGAGAATTGCGACTTATAAAAAAAGTCTAAAAAAATTGAAAAAATTAGATAAAATGATTACTTAATTTGACGAATTTAATATGTTATTTCGTTTAAATTTTTTTACTACTTTTTGCTCAACTTTTTTTTAAAGGCAGGGTAATTCGGTGCAAAACTCCTCGGGTGAGGGTAGGAATCTTGGGCCAACACTTGAACCTTCGTTCTTGTATAGAGCAATCCTGACTCATCAAACACAAATGCACCGAATGCCAACAACCATCACATATTTCAAATAAAGGATTTTTATATTTCTTGCTCTTCCCGATGATTATTACATTAATATTGAAGACAAGATGCTTTCTTTTTGTTATAATATTATGTTGTAAGATGGCGTGCGCCCATAGAGTTTACTCTTATACACATCTAGATGTGTATAAGAGACAGGGGGAGAACCCTCCATATGGGAAGGATACAGAGGATGACGACGCCGTGTCTTTTGATTTACCAAATACTCGCGACAACGACCCCCTCTCCTTCTTACATCATCAGCGAAAGTGTACCCATAATCCCACCATTACTAGTGAAATGAAGTCGTACGTCTTTTAAGACGGAAGGGCGAGCAAGCGTGACGCCGATGAAGGAAAGGGAGGGGAGTGAGTGACCTTCACGTTCTGTTCTATCTTTCTGCCTTTTTTGTTTTGGGAGAGAGGTGCGTTTTCAATGTATAAGGAAAGGTTCACCGACAGAAAAAGTGGGGGATTCGACACACCCACAATCGACTCCGGTTGCGTATTACCTATGAAACCCACCTTTAATTTTTAAGGTGGGCGGTCCTTATTCACCCCCCAAGTCCCGGTTAGGTAAAGAGGGACATAGATGTGCCAACGACTCGTGTGAATGTGATGTCATTGCCCTCCCCCTCCCCCCAAAAAAAAAACACTTTCTTCCACCTCCTACTACCACTACTACTACTGACGGGCTGACCCTCACTTTTCCCTTTTATGATTAACTTCCTTTTTGGTTAGGGTAAAAAATTCTTACCCTTCATCCCAAGCAACGCGCATAAAAATAATTACTCTTCTTCTTCTGCTGGCCTTTTGGATATAACTTCACGTCACGAAGGGCACAGTTGATCTGACTCTTTTTCTCTCTCTCTCTCTCTATCTCGCTCTAAAATTATAACAAAAAAATAATTTCAGTTGCCGCAACTCAAAGCAACGGTTAATATTCCTTCGGACTCAATCGACGGTCCAGTTTGAACCCCCGACACACTCATCTCTATCTCCCTCTTCCTAGGAGTAGTGTTCGAAAAACCCAAAGGGATTAGAAAATAAAAACAATAATTTTGACTCGGTGTTTCTCCGGCTTTTTGAAAATTTTAGGGTGGGAATGAGTACAAAAGAGACGACCCACGACCCACCTTCCTCAAAGACGTTGTCTTTGAGCGTTAGTATGAAGTGGGTTTTTGGGAGGAAAGGTTGAGGGAAGATAGATAGATAGATAGAGAGAGAGAGAGATCTGAGGGAGGAGAAGGAAGATGGTTGGGACGGCAGTGGTGAAGGGGAGTCATCCTGCCGGCGTTAATGGGGTTGTTAAGCTGCGTCAGGCGTTCTCAGTCGTCAACGGCGGCGGAGGGGCCCAAGATCCGAGCTCCAATGGCAGTGCCCCGGCGAGCAATGCCGGGTCGGAGTGCGGCGGGGTCGAGTTTTCGAGGGAGGACGTCGCCGCCCTTCTCAACGAGAAGCCCAAGGCCAAGAACAAGTTCAACTACAAGGTCCCTGTTTTGTCCTGATCTTCTTCTCGTTGTTTGTCTCTGTTGGATTGGGTTCTCTTATAGCTGTCTCTTATACACATCTAGATGTGTATAAGAGACAGTTTTGACTGCAATTTGCGTCTGTTGGTCGTGACGAATTTGTGCCATGCTGCAGTCATTGATGCTTGTCACTTCGTTAAATCCTGTAAGTATTGACCTAGACAAACNACTCAAAAAGAACCACTGCTAAAATCACGGCGAAGCGAAGGCCACAACTGAGGCCCAAGTATCAGGCCCAATAACATTCCCAACCGGGCCCAGCAATTCGTGTGCTCGATCTACCGATCCATGCCCACCCTCCGTTTCTATTCGATCAGACGGTCATGACCCTCAATCCGCGTACTCCAACCCCATTGGCCCAATCTCATCCCCAATCCGCTATTTAATTCCGGAACAAAGGATTCACCAGCGGGCAGCTGCGATTTATTTCTTCCTATTTGACAATCGTCGTCGTCGGCCGACTGAAGGGCCAGAGTTTTTTTTTTTTTTCTCTCGGTTCAGCGTCGTCCGGATTCGCCGTTTGATTCCGGAGAGTGGAAGGTACATGGCGGGACGTGGTAAGACCCTCGGATCAGGCGCTTCCAAGAAGGCCACCTCCAGGAGCAGCAAGGCCGGCCTCCAGTTCCCCGTCGGCCGTATTGCCCGTTTCCTCAAGGCCGGAAAGTATGCCGAGCGCGTCGGCGCCGGTGCTCCCGTCTACCTCGCCGCTGTCCTTGAGTACCTCGCTGCCGAGGTACGAGTGTGTGTGTCCTGATGCTTGCTTGCCCTTGCGCATCTTCTTCTGGACTGTCCAAAATTAGATATAGGGTTTCCGAATCAGGAATCGCCCTGCGCGATTCCCAACTCATAGTAACCTTTCAATTTGGAGGCTCGATTTCAGGTTCTGGAATTGGCGGGGAACGCAGCGAGAGACAACAAGAAGACGAGGATCGTGCCGAGACACATCCAGCTTGCTGTGAGGAACGATGAGGAGCTGAGCAAGCTCCTTGGGGACGTGACCATCGCAAACGGAGGCGTGATGCCCAACATCCACAACCTCCTCCTGCCAAAGAAAACTGGCACCTCCAAGGCCTCCGCCGGGGACGAGGACTGAGCATTAGGGACCGATCCTCGGTGCCTTAAGGATCCTTGGAAATTTGTCAAAAACCTCCTCCTCCTCCTGTAGCCTTAGGTTTCTGCAGCTTAGTTTGATTTTGTTTATATTCTCCTGTAACGTTGGGTTCGGAGAAGCAGCAGCAGCTTGAGCAGATACTCCTTTCGTGGGTCGGTTGGGTTAGCTGTGTTCCATACTTAAAATTAATGATCTAAAAATTTCGTAAAATATTTTCGGAACGTTATTTTCGAACAAATGGGGGGGATCGAGGGCTATGGGCCGGGGGCGTTTGGACAGGCTTCTAAGGTTGTCGTTAGGGCCCAGAAGACATCTCGGGGCTGGAGAAAGGGTACGAGGTTGTCGGGTTTTGATTATGGGCTGAAAACATCGGATACCCCCTCGTTTGGCAGTTGGGTTGACTGGATAAGGGAATTAAATTTGGATGGATCGATCTAAAAAATCAATTCAAAGAAAAGCAGATCGAGGGGGGGTAGGGGTTGAGGCGTCACGTGAATGGTCCACAGTCGGTTTTTTGTTTTGGAGTGTGCTTAAGATTAGATCTGATCTGATATTTTTATGGATAATCCCTTGTCGTCGTTCTTGTTTTAGTAGGGCGGTTGGATAACAAAAGAGTGTNCGGATCTCCGGGGGCTCTTACTCTTGCAGATTGGATCCTGTCTCTTATACACATCTAGATGTGTATAAGAGACAGCCCCCCGGCGTGCCAAAGGAAGGGGCGGGTTTTGCGAGATGGGAAAATGGCATGAGGGCGCGGTCTCAAAACGCGCCCTCATGCCAGGGGCGGGTTTTGAAAACTCGCCCCTTAGTTGGAGAAAATTCTCCCAAGTATCAGAATGACGGGTGGGGAGCAGAGCCTTGAAGGGGCGCCCCCTCTTCACAACCCGCCCCGTGGGGGGACTTTCCCCCTTCCCCCTCCTTCAAGGGGCGAGTCCCCCCAAGGGGCGGGTTTTCAAAACCCGCCCCCCCTCAACCCCCCTCAGGAGGCGGGTTTTCCCTCTTCAACCTCCCTCCTTCAAGGGGCGGGTTAGACCCGCCCCCCACCAACCCCCCAAGAGGCGGGTTTTTGAAAACCCGCCGCGCCCTCATGCCATTTTCCCATCTCGTATAGCTGTCTCTTATACACATCTAGATGTGTATAAGAGACAGAACCTATTCTTCCCGATGAAATCACTGAAATTCCCTTCCTTGAGGACGACGACGTCCTTCTCGTCGATCTCCGGCTCCTTGTAGGCACCTGCGGATCCCTCGAAATCGTCGAGGTCCCCAAGCTCGTCATCAAAGTCGTGCGATCCATCGTCGTCGTCGCCGAAATCATCGTCGTCGTAGTGGGGGTGATCGTGACCGGAGTGGGCGGTGGCCGAGTCTTCGGAGTCCTCGAGGAAGCTGAGGTCCTCATCGTCATCGTCGACGGGGGCCGGGGTCCCAGCAGCGACGGAGGCGGCGCAGAGGGAAAGGAGGAGGAGGGCGGAGAGGGAGAGGAAGAGGACGAAGGGGCGAGTAGTAGAAGAAGAAGAAGAAGAAGCCATTGGGACTGTCTCTTATACACATCTAGATGTGTATAAGAGACAGGCCACAGACGACGTCGTTTCCGGGACAAAATAATACGGTAAAGAAAAATCCCCCACCCCCCCTTCCCAAATCAAAAATTCAAATTTTAGAAGGTAAAAATCGATTTGGTGGGACGGAATTCTAGCAACAACAATTTTAAGCTCGTAAGAAGGAAAAGGAAAAAGGTAACTTGAAGATGTCAACTGGGTTTTTCCGAAGGAAAGCACTTTATTGAAGAATTGACGTGAACAAAAAAATCAAACATAATCACAGTATACGAAACAAAAAAAAAAAAAAATGAAAGACGTAAAAGAACGAGAGGCAGGGTAAGTCCTGTTGTCATATAATTTTGGAATCATGATAAAGGGTCACGATGGTTATCGCGGACTGTGGCTTGCACTCAGTTCCCTATTTTCAATCGGCCTTGCCCATTCCTCTGTTAGTATTAGAAAAGCGTTATGTATCTATGCCTCACTCGGTGCTGTAATGGTACTCGATAATGATTCTCTTACTGTGTATTAAGCAACATTTGTTAAGATTACGTTCCGCTCTCTTTCCACTTTTGTTTACATGCGGGGCGTTCGCCACAATCAAAGACCCATAATTATAACCTACTGGGGTTCTTATTCTCTCGGTCCTCAATATTTCTTCCTATCGCCATCGGCGTGTGCGTGATCTTAGGCGAGCACTCACTCCTCTCCTCTCCTACTCTCTCTTCTCCAAACGCAGGCTTTTCTCCTATGTGCCGATATCCGATGCTCCCGACCGGCAATTATGTGTGATCAGGTCTCTTCGGCTTCATGGTGTCTCACCCCGGGTCCGTACGGGCCGTCGATTGGCTGATACCGGCCGCGTATTAAATGTCGGTCGTAATTCTCTTTCGTTTCTTGACTGAATCTATCTGCTGGTTCAGGGCGCGTTGCTCGCGCCGCCTTAGGATGGCGCGTTCATGCCGGATCGTTCGTCTTCGCAGAACGCAAGTTGGATTTAATTGCGTCCCCCCCCTCCTCTCTGCGGACTCCCCCGGTCCTTGCGTCCCCCCTTCCCCACCCCCTACACTCAGGTCTTGGACCCGTGTTTCGACTCATAGGTATATTTGTCCCGTGGTTTATATTTTTTGTAGATGTAAGTAGACTTAGTTTGTGAATTCTGGAGATTTAGGGTTTTTTCTACTCGATTTTGGCGGTCTAATGATCATATACAAGTGATATTAGCTACTTTTGATTGTTGTTGGGCTGTTTTCCATCTTCCACCTATCCTGGATTGCTTCGCGACTCTCGAAGCGCGGCCACATGGAGATTTGTGAATTCCATTTCCATAAAACTCCAGCTACGGCTTGTTCAGCGTGAATGTGGGTGAATGGTGGTTGTTGTGAAAGTTGTTGATGGTGATTTTCGTGTGGCCTATGTGTTATGGAACTGGAACTTTATAGTTTGGCAGTTGAAGTTTTGTTGCTCAAGTCGAATTTACTAGGTCTGCATAAGTTAGCAATGGATTTAGTGGCATAGGCCATTCTTTACCATATGTCGACTCCTCATGCCGTTTTTTGCTTTCTTTGGTGAATATTTGGCTGTATAAATATGATTAATTTTGTTGATGTTCAAAAAAGGATAGAAAGGGCCTTGGTGATTTACAGGAAAGAGCCTATTTTTATGGATGTTTGTAAGTCAAAAAGGAGGTTTTCCCCACACCCGCCCCACTCCGTTTTTTCATGCGAGTTTATCCCCCCCGTCCCCACTGGTGCTTACAATGAAAAAATATTCGACTTTACCAAAGATATCGAAAAGTGGATACGTATCTAGACGTCTCTGATTTTGACAGGCAAGATTGGGGAGGAAGGTGGGCTCGTTACCCCATCTTCATTGCTGCCTTTCTTCTTGCTTATTTTTTCCCGCTCATCTGCGCCCCCCCTCTCAGCTGTGGCTGCAGCTCGTGATTACTCCTAAATTTATATCATATCTCCTTTTTAGAAAAAAATTGCAGTGGAATGGTCGGGTGTGCTCCTCCACTCTTTTCGACGCTCATAGACATCAAGCCGCCCAATCTACATTGGAAAAGTTCTCTGCCTACTGAATTGGCGCAGATTGGTGGAAATAGACAGTAGAACAAAGACATTTGGACCTGTGATTGAGTACTTATGTTCCATGGGTGGTTCAGTAGTCCACATGTTTTCTTTTTCTCCTGCATATTGGCTTGTTTCCTGCAGTGACAGGCCACACGCCTTGTCTGTAGTTACCTCCTTCACCTTCGGGCATACCTCCTGCCCCTCTTCTTACTTCCCTGGAGCCCATCTCCCCCCTCTCCGCGCGTCACTCCCCAGAGATCCCTCCCGCAGATCTCTTGCGGTTGCATTACTTTCATTCAGCATATGCTTCCTTTTTTGGTGACCTTAGTCCATGTCATCTGTCCATTAAGTCTGAAGCAAATATGTCACCTGCTTGAATAAAAATGGGGAAATAATACATATGAAGATAATAGTGGTCTTTCTTGTTCATTGCAAAAGCTAAATTAGTGGATATTTGAGAGCAATCATATTGCTTTCGATGACTAGAATGATGGCATACTATGGAATTCAACGAACAGAAAACCAAGCACCTATCGCCCTTGCCACAGCGTCCGAGTGAGCACGGAGGTGAACGAGGGTTGGGTTTATGTTGCTGGTGGCTGGTCGCTTTGCGGGTTATCATCTTGCTAGACTGGGAACAGAGTGGGGCTATTTTTCATTTTGGTACTGTTATGGGCCTCATTAATTCGAGGTGGCTAGTTTTCATCATTTGGATGCGACGCTTTTGCCAAGGCCCTGGTGCATCATTTGACCGTGGTCTGTCAAGGCTTAATGTGGGACCAGAACAGGCTTATTTTTTACTCCTTCTGGGGTGTGAGAATTTCCATTATTTTATGTGGCGGTTTTAAAACGTTATGGCTTTTTTACGTAGCTCCTGCTTCGCATTGATTGGTTAAGGTTTTCTGATGCTGCTGTCAGATGGGGCATGGAGCATAATCATAGTTGTTAAGCGCCTCCAAGACAAGAACAGATATTATAAAGGACAAAATAAATTTACCTAAATAAATTTCAATATAAGATCCAATTTCAACTATGAATCCATACTAATATGAGTCAATCAACCATCAACTACACAAATTCTATATGCATAATCAGACTCCAATAAATCTTCATAATATAATAAAAAAAAAAAATCAAAAAAAGCTAAAATCTAAAAAAAAGAAAAAGAGGAAGGAGAAAGGAGAATTAGGCAATGTTGATTATAGGGATCAAAAAAAAAGCAGCAGTGCTTTAAGCGCGCATCTTTTACACTACTCGGTGTATTGTAGACATGGACTTATAAATTGAAATCCGGTGTTTTAACTGAATTTTGATAGAAATGTAATTCCGATGAACTCGACCATTACAAAGGTCGATCTTCATTTTCTATTAAGGAATTCGTATGACATGTAAGAAAAGTTTGATTTCCGTCGCGTTTGCAACGCGTGACCCAGGTTTATCATAAGAATAGTAAAGGCACAAAACAAGAAACGTGTCCTGCCTTGGACCGAGCTTATCATGCCGGATCTCCGGGAGGCTCTTTCTCTTGCAGATTGGAATTGCCAGTTACCAGGGAAACGTTTCGCGTGATTTTTGCTTTACCATGTACTCTCCTTTTATGGATATCTTGTCTTGCGTTATCCCTTTTGCCAGAATATATGGACTGTCGGGTGTACAAGGCCTCAGTGGGCTTGTCTGCCGCTGGATTTGATAGGGAACAGACACAAAAGCCCGATGGGCAGGTTGCCGGCCAGTTGTGATGGATAGGGGCTCCGCCGTATGCTGGACCTACAGGAACATCGCTGAACATAGAGACGTCGGAAAAAAAAAAAGGAATACACACGAGACGCAGGACGGCCATAGTGTCACCGTGCTGAGTTCAGGCGAGAATGCGCGAGGAGGACGCAGCGGTGGTCGGGGTAGGAATCAAAAGGACAGTTTACGCTGTTGAAAAGGGTTGGCGATCGACAGAGTGAAAGAAAAGGTAGCCACATTGGAAGCCGATCAAAAGAGTTTTGATGCTGGTAAGAAGGACTGAAACGCGCTGCCAGATATGCGCAGAGAGGGGAAGATGGGGTTTGCGAACTGGACGTCCAAGGAAGAGGACGAATCGATGCTGGATATGGAGAATGTCAAAGGGGGGGTAGTTGTATGTCGCTGGCTTACGGGCTGACTCGGAGGGACAAGGGATCCTCACTTGTCGGAAATGTAAGGCGCCGAGGAAGTGAGCAGCTACACACGGATTCATTGATTTTGGGGCCGGAAGGCTGGTTCCTCCGAGGTGCCGATCTTTGGGGAAGTTAGAGAGAGCTTAGGTCAGTCGCTAGGCCGGCTTCCTTAGGGAATGAACCTTTAGCAATCGGCTTTGCGCTGATTGGTTCGCATGCATGGCTCAGAATGTTGGAGAGGCTTGGGTATGAGACTATCCGCGCTTAGTTCGATGCCAGGGCCTGGGCGAAGCGAGAGAAAAGCTATTGCGTCGAATTCCCAATCGTGCTGGTTTCTAGTGAGACATGCCGTCATGAGACGGAATTGCGCCGTTGGTTCTTAGAGAACGTCAGACCGGAACGCCAGGGGGCTGCGATGGAGAGTCGCTTTGGGGCATGGGTGATAGCTCTGACCTGGAAGAGATGGGTCGCCCAAGAGTGTGTCCGATGAAGGGGTGGGAGTTCGCCGTCGGGTTCAGGGTGAAGAAGTGATAGTCGTTCACTGCGTAGGAGCCAATCTCCGTCGTAGTTAGAACATCACTTGGAGTCGCTCGGAGGCATAAGGGAAGGGTTGATCACTACGGCTGAAACTAGGGATGCGGGGAGTATGAGCTTGCGTCCTGTTCACCTGAAACATTGAATGGTCATGTAGGGAAGGTTGCAGTTTACACAGCGACAGCTATGGAGATTCAGGAAACGACGGGGAATCGCCGAGACCATGTTCCTGAATGGATTGAATATAAATGCATGAGCACTCTTAGTAGCTATGGAGCTGCTCCACACTATATTATAGCGCGATTGTGTAGTGTGTGAACTGTTGCAGAATAAAGTAAAACAATCAAAAGACAAAAGAGGCTCCCATGAACGCACATGGTGCGGTCACGGGAGTGGAGACGCTATTATTTGATCCGTTGCTGGAATTCCTGAAGATAATTGTTCGTAGGCATTGACAGTTTCCTCTTGTCTTTGTGTGAGCTCCAGTTGTGGGCCGACAGAGTTGGGATGGAGTTGGCAACAAAGGGCCTTCCTATGTGGGGGCTTGAAACCTACCTTGGAGGTGCTGCAGGGAGGGAGTTGTCGAAAAACTCTCAGGATCCACCTCAAGAAGTTACGGTGACTCCTAATTTTTTCGTGCCTCCTTTCTTGTTTGTGTCTCACGTTCCCCCAGGATACTTCCCTATTCGGAAAAATCTCG